>JANAKD010000640.1:0-15192 GCA_027627215.1 Lecanicillium saksenae | reverse complement strand
AAATAAATAAGTAAAGGATAAAATATAAGCTTATAATAATTAGAAAGTAAAAGTTAAAATATATAATTAATAATATAATATTTATAATAAAACTAGATATAATATATATATTTATTTAATTAATATAAAAACTAATATAAAAAAGGTTTTTAAATAGTTTTAGATATTTTTTTATTATTATTAAATTATTAATAATGTACTTCACAAGCGAGTAGGCCACCCAAGCGAGTGGGCCACCTCCCTAGACCTTATAGTATATAATATATTAAAACTTAATTATATAAAATCTAAATAATAAAAACTAATTAGAATCCTCTAAAGAAGTGATTTCTATTAGTTTTTTATATGTTCTAGAATTATGGCCTATTTCGCCACAATTTCCACAGCGCCGACGGCGTGGCTCACGCTGTGTTGACGGACCAGGACTTGCGGACTTGTCGCGTTTTCTTTTACCCTTCCCTTGCGATTCAGCGGCTAAATTTTTACTAGCCTCTAGAGTAAGAGATCCGCCTGTTTGTAGTCGTTTTTTCTTTGTGTGATAGTGCCGGGAAAGTCGCTTATTTGCCGCCTCAAGCTCCTTGATTTGGTCCTGTAAAAGTACCATCTGTCGTATTGCTGTTATTGTATACTTCGACATTTGGCTAATATTGGTAATAATTTCGCTTGGTGAGCTACTCTGATGGTGTCTAATCCTTTTTTTAATATATTCTATTTGTGATAGTGCCTCGGCTGGGTTGGTAGGTGTTCTTGGAAGCCAGGGAAGATCTAGGCCATCTAAGGTTCCTGGAGGTGATGGAGTCTGTAGTTTTATATTAAGCTGTGAAATTATATATTTTAGATTAAAAGAATAAATTTTAGTACTACGAAATCCTCCTAGGATATTTAATTTAGTTATTATAGCTTTATATACTATATAAACTGTAGGGAGAAATTCCTCCTTGGTGATATAGGTAACCTTGGCCTGTATTAGATTATTTAATATATCCCTATATATGTGTTTTAATGGCCGAAAATAAGAAATATCTAGTGGCTGGAGTATATATGATGAATAAGTAGGTATATATAATATAATTATATTATTTATTTTATAGTATAGCTTAAAATCGACAGAGTAATGGCTTTTATATCTATTAAGGATTAGTAACCTATATTTATTAATTCTTTTTATTTATATATGCCGATTAAAATGCTTAAGTTATTCTAAGCTCTTTTCATTTGTAGTTTAACTATTTTCAGTAATAGAAATAGCCTAGTTGTGGGATAAGGGGCTATTTTTATACCAAGACGATAGGTGGGTTTTACCAGCGACGATAATAAACGGCGGAATAATAGTACTTACCACACTGATATATTCTATTATTATCGCCTAGGCATGATTTCTTTATTATATTTTTCGACCCTTTTGATGTCTTTCTACACCTATAATAACTATTTTAGCCGATATTTAGCCCATTATAAAGCCTGTCTTATTAAAGTTAAATATCTCCTTATGTTATATACTATATTTCGCGATTGTGTTCTCTAGGAGCTGAAACCAGTCGTGATATATCTTTAGATCTTTATATTTGATTCTTTGATAGTTAATTTGACGCGATAAATACGTAATAAGTTCTGGGTGTCGTCTAATAAAGTTTGCCGTCCAGTGCCTCCCGACTAGAATGTTGTGTTTGAGTTCTAGTAAGTGGTTTACTATAGCTTTAATGTCATGAAGCCGGGGTGGCTGTGCTCGTGTATTTAGGTCGAGAATATATTAAATAAGAAATTTCTCTTTATTATTAGTTAATTTTCGACTATTTACTATTATATTGTCGTGGCTAGGTAAATCTTGTTGGCGATGCGTTAATATTGTTCGGGGCACATTATAGATTTACGCCGCGCGTCAAATAGAGAGATTTGGGTCTTTTCTTAAAGCCTCGACTGCATTAATTATATCCTTTTCTTTTGAAGGCGAACCCATTTAATTTGGTAGAGTTATTGATGTTTGAAAGTAGTCAATTAAACTTTGACGCGAAGTGGCCCACTCGCTTGGGTGGCCCACTCGCTTGTGAAGTACGTTAGTTAAAGGGTAAAGGGTTAGATAAAATAGCTTATTTATTTATTTAGCCTATTTATTTATTAAATATATTAATTAATAATATTTTTATTTAAAACTTAGAATTTTAGGTTTTAATTTATAAGTTATATTATATAATTATATAAAAAGGTCTAAATATTAAATTATACTTTTAATATATTTATAAACTTATTAATAATATTATTTAAATATATAAGATTATTATAATAAAGTATTATTTAGTAATTTATAAGATATAATAATATTAATAAATAAAAGTAAGTTAATTATTAAGTTTAATATATAAAGTAAGTTTAATTACTATTAATATTAATTTCTTATTATTATATTAAATAATATAATTATATATATTWAAATAGTTAATATTAATAGGCTAGAGCTTATATAATAAATAAGCTAATATATAGAATATAATAATACTATAATCTATATAATACAGCTTAAAATCTATTAAATAATAGCTCTTATAACTATCTATAATAAGGAGATATTTTTTACCTTTTATATAAGACTTAATATACTAATTGAAATATTAAATCTAATTAAGGCCTTATTTATTTATTATCTAGCTATTTTTTATAATAATAATTATCTAGTTAAGTAGAAATAGGCTATTTTTATATTAAAATAATAGATAATTTTATCTTATAATAATAATATATAATAGGATTATATAATTATATAACCTAATAACCTAAATTAATATTACCTATTTTTAATTACCTTATTATATTTATTTTAATTATCTTATATAATTTAGTAATATTATTATTATTTTAGAGGAGATTATATTTATTATAAAACTAGTTTTATTAAAGTTATAAATATCTAATTCTTAAATACTAGCTTCCTTAATTATATATTATATAAAAGTAAATTAGGCTTAATATATATCTAGATCTTTATATTAAACCCTTTAATAATTAATTTAATATATTAAATATATTTAAAGCTCTAGGTATTATTATATAACGTATATAACCTACTTAACTCTAATACCCTATAACTCTAATAACTAATTTATTATATTTTCTATACTACTCTTTTAAGGAGGAAAATATTATAAATCTAAATAAATTATATATTATATAATTATTTACTCTTTNAAAATTAGTAAGTATTTAAGAATTTATAGGTATATTATATTAAGTTTATATACCTTATTAATAATTATATAAGGTTATATATAAGATATTAAAGATCTTTATAGTATGTTATATATTCAGTTTTTAGTCTTATTTTAATACCTATAAGGTATTAATAATATTAGCTTTATTTGACATTTAGAGGGTTTTTTTAGGGGATAAAAAATAAAAAAATCAACGGACATATATGAAAGCTAGGAAATTAATCGCCCCGCTTGTCCGGTCGGCTCGTTTATCTACTATATTAGTTTTATTATATTATAATAATCTTTCTTTTATATTATATTAATATCCCTTTTTATTACTATTAATACCTATTTATATAAAAATAAATAGTAAGTAAGTAATAAAAAATTAGTAATAAATAATACCTAGAACCTAAGAAGGACTTTTATATAATTATAAGTAATAATACTAAATTAATTAATTATAAATATAATTAATATAAAAAGATAATATTAATTTTAAAATAACTTTAACTTTAAAATAAAAATAAATTAATAAAAGTATTATATTTATTATAATAAGATAGGTATAAACACGCCCCTTTCTATATACTTAGTATACTAATATAGATACTATAATGTTATAAACGAAGAAACACGAGGCGCCCAGAGGAGCGGCCTAAGGAAGTGGCTAGGTAGAGAGGCTATAAGTCGCCTGATTAGGACGCGGAGTCACGTGAATGGATCACCGTGGATCACAGTGAACCAGTAGTGATTTAGTATAGCATCTATAATATTAAGATCACCTAGATCACCACTGATCTAAGGTAAGCTAAGAACTATAATAAAGAAATAAATAGATACTTAAAGATAAAGTAATTTTATAATATAAAATAGTTTAAATCTTTATTAATTAATTTAAATAATAATTTTATTATTAAAAGTTAATTATTTAATAGATTTAATGTAGTTAATAAGTAAGTCACCTAGATAAGCGAGTCGCCTACTTTCCTAGACCCTATAGCCTTTAACTATTAATAATTTAACTACTATATAAGAAACTATCTAAAATTAATTAGAATCCTCTTCCTTAGTGCTTTCTATATTTATAATATAAGTACACATATTATAGCCAGTCTTACTATAGGCACTATATTAATAAATATAAGTTTTAACTTAAGGCTTATAACCACTATAAGCTTATATTTTATCCTTTACTTAACTATCTATATCTATTTAATCTAGTAAATCCCTTATATCTTATATAAAAAGAGACCCTTTAGCTTATAGTCTAGTTGTTTTTACCTATTAGTATTTACTAATTAGCTTATTTATAGCCTAAAAGCCATGCACTTAAGTATAAAAGAGAGTAACCTTATATATAATAGCTGTTATATCTTTCTCTAAACTCTTAAGTACACTAAGACTTTTAGTAGGAGAGCTATTTAGGTAATCAGTTATTTATTTTTTTAAGATAGAAATTTATATAATTACCTTTATTATAGTACTTAATATTTTAAAGACCTAAGACCTAGCTATTCTTAGATATAAGTTTTATAGACTTAGTATTATAAACTTAAGATCTAATATAGAAATAACCTTTTTAAGATTAAAAGGTATAATTCTAGTACCTTAAAAATTACTTTAGATATTTTCTTTAGTAATTAACTTATTAAAAGTAAATAAAAATATAAGGAAGAAGTCTTTCTTTATAGTATATATAATATTATTCCTTATAAAATCCTTAATTTACTACCTATATACCCTTTTTAGTAGACTAAAATAACTAATATTAAGAGGCTAGAGTATATAAAAAGAATAAGTAGGTATATAAAGAGTAATAATTTTATTCTCTTAGTAGTAGAGCTTAAATATAGTTAAGTAGTGACTTTTATATTTATCTAGGATAAGGAGGTAAAATATATTAGTATTTTAATCTTTTATAAATTAATAAAAATATTTTATTTAATTTATATTAATTATATTTATTATTTAGTTATTTAAGTTTATATTAATATACTAATTAATAGGGAGTTATATATTTTTATATTAAGTTATAATATAATTTTCACCTTTTATTATAATATATAGTAGAACTATTTAGCTTTAGGTATTAATACCTTAAATTATAAAAACCTATTTCTAATTACTAGGCTATACTACTTTTACCTTTTTACTTTAATTAGAACTTATAATAACTATTTYTATAAAGATAAGACYTATTATAAACYTAGTCTTATTAAARTTATARATATTAAAGTCTAAGATATTATATTTCTTAATTATATTCTTTAAGAGTATAAACTAGTTATAAATTATCTTTAGATTTTTATATTTAACTCTTTAATAATTATATCTCTATTTAAAATATATAATAAGCTTTAATAATTATTATATAAAGTTTTTTATTTAATATATATTAATATATTTATTATTATATTTAAAGAGTAATAGATTTACTATATCTTCTATATTTTTATACTATAAAGGTAATTCTTATAAATCTAATTATAAAATAAACTTAATTATAATATCCTCTTTAGAATTTATTAGTTTCTTTAAATTAGTAGTATAATTATATTAAGTGATACGCCTAATGAGTTAGTCGTATATAGTTATATAAGGTATATTATAGAGTGATATAGCTTTCCTATAACTAAGTTCTAGGTCTTTTTTGATAGCTTAAAGAGTAAGAATAATTCTTGCCTCTTTTAAAGAATTTTCTATTGATAATGGCTGAGTAATAAGGGTATAAAGGCGAAGGAGGGTAAAAACTAGGTGGAGTAGGTGACTCACTTGTCTAGGTGACTCGCTTATTAACCACATTACCTTTTTTAATATTTTATATAAATATTATAATTATTTAAGCTTATTTTAATAATAGTAAATCTAATAAGGATAATAGGAAAATCGGGCTATAAATTGTAGTGTGTTTAGTATAAGAGGCGCACCAACCCTATAAGGCGATTTCCAACTTAGTCAGCTTTATTAAAGTATTAGCGACCGAAGTAGTGCCGCTCTACCCCTATATTAACGGCCCTATCGTGTCCTACAACGGAAATAAGATATGACTCGAGCTTATACTGGCGTACTATGTCTTTAAGCCTAGCTGGTGTCGGGTTGCTCGAGTCTCTTATCTCGTGGATACGTGGTGCTGCTATTAAAGTGAAGCCAACTTCAGATGGTTTTAAATGGTCCCTTCCCCATGGTTCTACGTCTAAAACAGCAAATATTGCCATGCCACGCCGGAGTATACTATAAACTGACGCGATGTTGGAAATGTACGAGTTGTATACCTGTCGCCAGTGCGAAGCTCTGAATGCGCAGGGATTCTCTATATAATGCATATCGGATAAAAAGTCAGGTTCCGGAAATGGTGTTCAAATTCTATTGTCAAAAGGGGTAGATGGACAGCATGCAAGGCGAGCGAGTCAACGCCTCCTGCTCAGTAGTGTATTTGCTTCTCTGGGTTGTTCGTTCTCTGCATAATTCCACACGGGTCAACCTGTGGCCATCTATGCAATGACGTATTGCAGGACATGATTTGTCTTTGTGCTACTATCAAAAATTTACTCTCGCCGGAGATATCCAACCCGTCGTGGGTGGGTCCTCATCGATGAGACGGCTCATTAGACTGCGCGGGCTTGGGCGGGCCGCTAATACTAGATAAAGACGACAGCTTGCTCTGGCCGCTCTCAGCCTCATTGAGATGGCATCGATGGGCTCCATCTCTGCCGCCAGCTTGAGTGTCCGTGGTTCCCAGAGTTGTTCTGGGCGTGCTGTTCTTGTCGGCCGGGGCAGGGGGACGGGGAGGGTTGGCTGAGACAGAAGGGGCGTGAAAGGCAGCTCTGTCTGCCTAGCGGAGCAGTAACAGGCGGACCACGTAGTTGGTTCGCAAACAAAGCACCTTGCAGAAGCCAAGGCAAGGCCATACTGCAGCTTCGCCGCCTCACAGCTGCTCCGGTGGAGACGGCTAAGAGGATTCCGTAGCGGGTTCAGCTGGGGAAAAAAAAGTTCCGTTGAGACACAACGCAAGGCGTACTCACCTTCCATCGTTGCCTAGAGCTTGGTGTCCCTCGCTTCTTCCCCCCATCTCTATATCTAGAACATTTTTTTGCCATATTTCTGGGCTTTCTCTTGGTTCTGTCCTACGATTTTTGCATTCTTTTTCTTGTGAATCTCTCGTCTGGTATCTGGAAGGCAAGAAAACGACACTTTTGCATCCATAGCCGCCATCAACTAAAATCATCTGTGCTTCCTTCCCTCGTTGGACCAAAATGCCTAAGACGCCCACGGACGGGTACTGGAGTTTGCCCCCAATCTCTCGGTAGGTTGCCACTGCCATCTCTGTGTTGTCCCCCCTCGAACGCAGATTACTAAGTTGCCTTCCAGTGCCTTGGGTACTTGGATGTTTGTTACCTCGATCGGAATACACTTTGGACGGATCCCGTTCCATTGGTTAAGATACAACCAGTTCTACCTCCGCTTCCCGCCGCAGATATGGCGCCTAGCGACGGGATGTCTCATAACGGGGCCGGGACTCGGCATCGTATTTGACACGTATTTCTTATGCAACGCAGCCATCTACTTAGAGAAGAGCCACCCGCAGATGCGACGTAAGGAAGACTTCATCTGGTATCTCATAAGCATATGCTGCTTTATTGCGGTAGGTTATTTTTTTCCCAGCTTTCTGCCAATTCCGTCCTTCTTCAAGTTTCCCCTATCTTTTCTGTTGGTGCTGGGGGACTTGGTGTTTATATGTCTGCCCTGGCAGTGCTTTGCCTCGACAGCTGTTTCGCTTCCTGGAAATGAGGAACATTATCCCTATACTTGCTATCGGTTTATCGTGTACAAGGTTCTGGACTGGCGAGCAGAGTAAGCATGGTGGGATGTCGATGGCTCGTGTAACGCTTACATTTGCTCAAGTGGTTTTCCAGCTGCCTACGTCGCTACACCACTGCTGTCCACCAGCTCCTTTCCTGCGCAGTTTCATATCATTTCATCTTCTAGTCACCAATCAACCCCTCTACCGTTTTGAACTCTAATTAACTGACCTTGGTCAGGTTATGGAATGCTTTATACCCGGAATGCCACCCTTTCCGATCCTGACGGAGGGCTTTATTATCGCTCTGACGTACACGGCGACGCAGCGGCAGCAGGGCGTCCAGTCGAAACTTATGTTCATCCCTTTTAACTTTCCCGCGCCGCTCACACCATATGCCATGATTCTCATCAACCTGCTCATGGGCGGTGACATCGTCCTGGGCATCTACGGTCTCGTGGCCGGTCACCTTTGGGAGTTTCTCACGCGCATCTACCCTGAATTCGGCGGCGGTCCCAACATTCTCAAAACGCCATGGTTCATGACGAGCCTTGTGCGCACCGGGCGGCAATTTTTCAGCAGCTCTGGCGTCACGGGAGGTGATGGCGCCGATTCCGGTCCGCTCCCTGACTCATGGAGGACAAAAGGCAGACGTCTCGGCTAGACCGACGGTTGTGTAAGAACGCGTCAAGTCAAAGTGGTGCGCGGATCTAGCCTTAACAGGGTTTTAGGTCTTTAAAGCGAGTCCAGGACACAAGTCCGCCCTCCGTGTGTACGGGAATGATATCAGCGATGCTTGAGAACACTGTTGCTGGACGATAATGGTTGACACAGACACTGGGGAGCTTTGACGTCGCGGCATGAGAGCCCGACCTAAATTCGATTTGATAGTAGCACAAAGACAAATCATGTCCTGCAATTCGTCATTACATAGATGCCCACAGGAGCTGAGGCGCGAAGGCAAACAGCTGTTATGGGTTGCCCTCAGCCTGGAGGGAAATAGAAAAGGCATGATCAGCGCAGCCGTGCGGGCCGCAACAGCTGCAGGAATGATGGTTGCTTTTACCAAGAGGAGTGCTTCGCGTTGTGATAGTTCACTTAGCAAAAAGCTGTATTTGTTGCTACTTCCCACTCCATGGTCACCCTCTGCGACTTTGATGTCATGTCAATTTTTCCCAACCCCCCGTATACCCGATGGCAGTCACAGTAGTCATCCCGCAACTCTGGCGGCTATTGTGGGGTCACAATTGTCCACTACTTCAACCTCCGTTCCGCTCAACTCGCCCGAGGGCCGCATCCACACGACTCGAAGACTAAAGGCAGCCGCCAAGAGTTTGATACACGCCGACGAGCCACAGAACCCAAACAAGCGCGGTAACCACAGTAGAACGAGAATATCCATTACTGTATGCATTACCGGTACTATTGCCCGTGAAGCGATTGCGGAGCTCGTTCTAGGCGTAGTCTGCAAGCGCTCGTAGCACCCTGTCCGGTGTACGACCATTGCCACAGCCGACGACAACATTGCCCAGCTCCATCTTCTCGGTGCGAATCTGGTCAATACGAGCAGCTTTAGACCCTGAGTGCCAACGTTGCTCCCACTCGGCGACATTTTAAGGCCAAGTACATACAGTGGGTGGCAACAAGTATTTGACCCCTACCATGTATCTCTGGTAGCGAAACTAGCCTAAATTGGACGTCAAGGCACTGCCGCTTTAGACAAGGTAGGACGGTCCACTATAAGCCCACTGTAGTCTCTCACAAAGTGAGGAGAAGGCAGAGGTCAACAAAAGCAGCGGCATATTGGCCTCCTATTTGGGCTAGCTACAAACAGATACCTGGAAGGGGTCAAGTACTTTCTGCCACCCACTGTATTCAGCCGGCGCTGACCCTCCAGATGCATGGTGCAGGATGAGAGCTGAGCTGAGACAGCGGTTGGCCATGGTTTCCAATTGGGTGCATTGGTGTCAGCACTAGCAACAGGCTTGTAGCCTGATTTGCATCGACTTCAGCAGGAGGCACGCAGCATTCACCTTACCTGCATTTAGAGATTACACATTGCTCTACCAGTGTAGTGCAGATTTGTACTGCGAAGCTCGAGGAATCAGAAGAACTCTCCCGCAAGTCGGCCTACAGCCTAACTTGGCAGTGCTGCATCGGTGGACAGAGACATATTATCAACCACATAGATGAGACAAATGTAATCAGGCAACAGTCATGTCATGGCGACTTGGGCGTCTACGAAGGCAACCAATAGTGGGCTCTGGCTTCCCATCTTAACGCACTATCCGTACACCTCTCCAAACATAAGATAATAATCAAATCAGTAATATAACTAAGTTAATAGTCTTTATATAAATAGATAAGTATTAAATATAGCCTAACAAGGTTAACAATGCCTCTTAAGAGGTTACTAGTTTAAATCTAGCTTTTATTATTCTTTTTTGTTATAGTTACTAGCCAGCAAAATACTAAAAAACAAGTGATAATAACATTTCCATTTAAATTTATAGCTTTATTCTTTGTCTGTTAGAGCTGGAGGGGTGTGTTAGGCCGGGTGGACTCGAAAATACAGGTGTGTGTGTGGGCAGTGGCCCGCAAAGCGGTTAGTTAGTATATGGTTTTCGGCGCTTTTGCGGGAGGCACCCCTCAAGGGTGTAGCTGGGCGTTGGGTACACCACAGAATAGCTGTGTACCCAATCGACTCAATCGTCCTATAACTAATAACTGCTCTGCGTGACACCATATACTTCCATATATAAGCGTGGATCATGGCACGCTTGCGGGCGGAGGTCCTCATTACCGAGCGAAGCAGGTGAAGGCGAAAAGCCAAGCATGAAGCAAAAAAACAGACATTTCAAGGTTAAAACATTGCCGCCCCTTTTTTACAATTTCAGTGATAAGCAAGCCCGTGTCATAGACATCGGTCGTGTTGCAGTAGAAGGCGTCGGCTGAGCCCCCTTCCGAGAAGTACTCACCATGTTTGCTTTGTTTGTACGGAAGTCCTGGCTGATTTGTGTCAGACATGCAGCAGGCAAGGAGCCATGCTCGTGTACGATTGTTCTATTTCGGTGGCATGCCCTCGTATATGCGGCCAGCAGCTTTACAGTATGTGCTGATTAACAGGCATGGAAAGCCAATCGTTAATGTTAGATTGGTGAAAATCATGGCTGAAATGGTCTTCTGTAGTTGCCCCTCGCCAGCTGACTTCGGCGGGGCCACGTAAGTGCGACAATGGGTGGCCAATGACGCAAGATTGCATGAGCCTTGATCGGCCACAGTAGCAGGGCGCATAGGACTCTGGCAAAAGTTCCAACATGGCTTCCGGAAGATCACATCATTCTCCATTCCGGGGCCCTAGAGCGTCGGAAGCATCACCAGTAGCTGGGCTTGCTTTTTCTATTTCCGTGTTGGACGCGTAGTGTTGACACACCCTGGTTACCACGCCTGAGGTAGTTTGTAAGGGGCAATAAGAACACGCTGGCTCCTACACACCACAACAAGAGCCGTAGGTTTTCGACGCTTTCGCCAGCATTGAGAGAGGAGCTCAGTTGTCTTGAAACTACGTTACCTACCCATCCGAGTGAATTCCAACCATAACCAACGTCACACAGAAGGATGCCGCAGCAGCGGGCCCAGATTCGAGACAGGTTTGCCTGGCAACGCGATTGCATGGTTGCCTGGATATGCGTTTTGCGAGAAGAATATTATGCCGCAGTGGACGTATTGGACGACAAGTATGGGCTCAGTACAGATCTCGGTATCGCCACCGGTCTCGACGACAGGAATGTATACTGCCTGGGACGAATTGGTGATCACAACGTCGCCATCCACCGCCCGGATGGAAGGACTGGACAGTTTAGAGGCTTGGACATTGCGAGAGACATGATGAGCACCTTTCCAGGAATTCGAGTGGCTCTGATAGTTGGTCTTGGCGGGGGTTTCCCGTGCGCTGGAACGGATATTCGGCTTGGCGATGTCGTTGTTAGCAACAAAATTATCCGGTACACGAGCGGGAGTTTAATGGATACAAGTTTCGAAACTACTTCCGCGCCAATAGAGCCTCCAGAAATTCTTCTCAAGGCAGCCGCTGACCTCGACTATCACTTCAAGGACTCGAAATCACTGCGGGACCACGTAAGCCAGGCGGTTGCTACGTTATCACGTCAGAAGAGAAGCGACTACGCTCGGCCAGAACTCGACCAGCTTTTTGACAGCGGCTTCATTCACGACGCAAGTCAGTGCCACTGTGAACGCACCTCACCTGCCATCTCATCCCACCATGTAGACCGCGCGGGCCGAGACCCGCACGCCGTGATACAGATGCACAGGGGCATCGTTGGATCATCAGACCACGTGCTCAGAAATGCTCGAGTACGAGACGAGTTGGCGAAAAAGAAGAGGATTATGTGCGTCGAAATGGAGGCCGCCGCTGTGATGCATGCCACAAAACGTTTTGCCAGAAGCATCACTGTCAGGGGCATCTCGGACTACGCTGACGGCCACAAAAATGACAACTGGCACAACTATGCCGCATTGACTGCGGCTGTGTGTGCCAAGGCTCTCCTTAACCAGATCAAGCCAGAGGACATGGCTCGAGAAAGTCGCAATCTCGACGGTGACACCCTCGAGCGTTTCGTCAAGGGCCACATCTCTCACTTGAAGGCCAAAGAACGAGAACAGCACGAGATTGTAGCAGCTGCGCTACAAGAGACGGTCTTACTATGCGCCTATATCAACGATGTCATCAAAGAGCTGAAGGAACAGAGCAATACTAATCCCGCAGACACTGACACCGTGAGAAAGCGGCTGCGCGCAGTTGAACGGTCCGGCAGAGTTCTGAAAGCCCATCTCACGAGCCTGGAGCAGAAATTGAAGCCGACCCCCCAAACGCCGACTTGGAGACGGCTCAAGCAAGGGGCTTATCAAGCAGTGGAGGATGTGGATAAGATGACAAGGGCTACGAAAATAATGAAAACACTGATTCTGGCGGGCGGTATGGTTGGCAGGGTGGGGAAGGACCATGCAAGCCCAGCAGTCCAATACATCACCACGTCTGTGGGCCACTGGGCAGAGGTCGGACGGCAGGCACTGAGGTTTGAAAAGAGGCGCGACAGATGGAGGACCATGGCTGTAGCAGGAAAGGTTTTCATCCAGCTCGGAACCGCGACCGGGATTCAGTACATCGGCAGACGCGGTGCTGACTTGTATGAATGGGCCAACATTGTGCATAGGTCAGAGGCATTGCGAGTGATGATGGATGAGTTGCTCCAAGAGCAGCTCGGGCGCTGGGGGGTGCAGTGGGCCCCTAGTCCAGCACCGTCGAGGGTGTACGACATGCTATAGTGTATTTTAATTGAATTCCATTTCGGATCTGCACTTGTTACGTCAGAACATAAATACATAGTAGCGCCTGCTTGTGCAGCGTTTGTACTGGGATGTCTTCTGTGTGCCAGTCGGCCCCAATTCAAGAGAGGCTTGGTCACTTCCACCTATCAACACTTAACTCATGTGCAATGGTCATTTCCCGGCTATCTAATTCACTAAGGTTCATAGGAGATGCTACCAACTCGTGCACAGAGTCGGCACGCATCTCCACAACATGTGCTATTATTGGGCCACTTGCAGCCATAACACTCTTACTAGCATCCAATTCTGCTTTTAAGTAGTCTTGAGTCTGCGGATTAGGTCTTTTTATTATATTCTTATTCTTCTTCTTCTATATACAAATAAAGTATATCGTAGTACTAGTAGTAGTAACCACTATAGTGGGGATTATTATAGAGACTAATATAATAACAGCTTATAATAGACCTTAGACATTTCCACTATAATATATATTAAAGACTTATTACCTACCTAGAGTTATATTAGAACCTTAACTTTAAATATAACTAGTAGTACTAAACACATCTAATACTGTGATAGTTATTAGCTATAGCTATTCCTTAGGAATGGTTATAGTAGAATGCTTTAAAGTTGGTATAGGTGATACTATAGATGTAATTATAGTACTACTTAGTACTATTATATTTATCTAAAATATTAAAATAGCATCAGGAGCTTAGTTAGGCGGGATTATAATTATACTTATAACTATAATATAACTCTAAGAGAATAAAGGTAGTATAAGGATATTACCCGGTGTAAATTCTAATCTATAAAGGGAGAACCTATTATATAAATATCCTCTTTACATAATCCTAAGTTAGCTAGATTACTTCTACTAGTTAAACTTCACTAACCTAAGGTAGTATCTAATAAGTATCTTAGTATTTTTTATAATATTCTATAGGATATTAGAAGTAATACCTATATAGTTATCTATTAATATAATTATAGGGGGTTTCTATCTAGTATACTTTATAAAGCTATAGGCTACTCCCTAACCTAGTGGGTAAGCCTAAGTAGGAGAGTATATAGGATACCTATTAAGATAATTTGCGAGATATATTATAAAAGATTTAGGTAGGCAGGTATGGGCGCCTCTTATAGATAATAGATTGTAACTAGTTCCCTAGAAACCGCCGTAACCGCTTTTGCTACTAACTGTAGATATATTGTTACAAACGATGAGAGGCGACACGAGGCAGCCTAGGGCGGCCCGAAGGAGAGACCTAGGAAACCTCGACAGGGCGCCTGCAGGTCGCCCGGTTAGGAAGCACGGTCACATAATCACGACAGGATCACAGGCGCACCGTAATCTAATAAGCCATAAAAGGATCACAGCCTTAATATAAGCCAGTAATCTAAGGACTATAATAAAGAAATAAACTAATATAAATAAAAGAGGAAGACCTTAACTAGTCTAAATAGTTTAGATTTTTATTAATTAATTTAAATAATAATTTTATTATTAAGAGTTAATTTCTTAATAGACCTATATACTATAATATTATTATAAATTAATATAGTTTATAAGTAAATAAGCTACTTAAGTAAGTAGACTAGTTTATATTAAATTTTAATTAAATACCTTTAAACTTTAATAACTTAATTAAATAAAATAGTTTTATCTTTAAATAAAAAAGATATTACTAATATTCTTAATACTTTAAAAAAAGACCTTAAATTATTTATTTAAAATATTATATATATTTATAATATATCTTAAATAATATTAATATATTATTAATAAAATTAACTAAATAAGGCTAAAATAATATTAAAAAGTTAAAAATTAATAAATAATAAAAAAGAACTTTT
>JANAKD010000064.1:0-46809 GCA_027627215.1 Lecanicillium saksenae | reverse complement strand
ACGCCCGCCGAGCGCGCCGACCAGGTCATCTGGGCCGAGCGCAAGCCCCTCGAGGACCACGAGAAGATTGAGTGGGAGGATGAGCCTCAGCTGACTGCTGATCAGTAAGTGAAAAATCTAATTGATGTCCGCGGCGGATGCTATGCGGGAACAAGACGAGCATTTGGACTAACACCAGCCCTGCAGGATCCAAGAACTCGAGAACAAGATTGGTGCTGGCCTCATTGAGGAGGTTATCGAGGTTGCTGAGGGCGAGCTGAAGATTATCGAGGCCATGGAGAAGGCCAAGGTGTAAGTTGTCTCCCGAGTCACGATTTCGATGCGCAATTTGTTTGCTAACGGCCATTGCAGCTGGGAGGACCTCGAGGAGAAGCCCGTCGAGGGCCAGTGGACATACTTCGACCGACCTTGAACAAAATTAACTTGACTGCTGGCGTTTCCTTTTTCATGTCGTTTGTAAAGTAGATGGAGCGAGTTGTACATCAACGGTGGAATACGTTGGCTCAATAGACGAAAAACAATATAACACTTGGGCATCATAGTTTGATCATTATTTTGCGCATGGGTCATCTAATAAGCTGGGGATCAACTTGCAAACCTGGATTGTTAGCTGGCAATGAGCATACATCAGTTATACCAACTCGCCTGAACCGAAGAGAATAGTGACAGGCCCATCATCGTTACTCATGAAGCTAAAGATATGCAGAAAAAGTATTAAATAATTTTAAGTGTTTGAAATCTATCATAAGTTTGAAATTGAAGCTTGTCGTTCGTTGGTTGCGGGCTGATTCATCTTTGCCTCTTTTATATGCTAGGCCACGCATAACGGTTCACATCTGAGTTTCCACTCTTCAACCTCCGTTCACATACACCACGATGAGTTGAACAGCTCCTATTGCGCACCGCACAACTGCTATGCGTACTTGCGTGCGCTAAATTTTTATATCACACAACATGTCGGCCAAACGAAAGCGGGAGGCTTCTTTTGCCAGCGACCCAAGCGTTCCTCCGCCCTCCGCGCAGGCGATCAACCCTCACAGCCACCCACCTGCAAAACTTGCACAGTTCGCAGTGGCCGGGTTGTCAAATGCGGATGAGGACCCGGGCCAGAATATCAAAGACTTTCCGCATCGCGGGTTCGGCCACAAGCCCACGGAGCCGGCTCTGGAATCGGATTATGAGACAGCCTGGGAGGATGACACGGAGGACGGCGACGGGCAAACGGAGGCGCAGACGGCGAAGCCAAAGCGAGCGCCGGACGCGCAAAGAAAGCACCTAGCTGTTCTCACAAGGTCTATACATCAATTTCTGGGCCAGGGCGACGTGACTAAAGCCGCTCGCGCATTTGGCCTGGCGCTGCAGCTGCGCCCGTACTATCGCCCTATGGATATTCGCCGCGACGACCTCTGGGCGCTCGGCGCGGAAATCATCATGCGGGAGGGCGAGGAGCAGCGAAACGAGATGAGCCAGAACCAGAATACATCAGAATACAACGACGATGGCGTGGAAACGGGAGCCAGGGAAGGATTCCGAATTCCGCTACGCTGGGGCTCCGCGGCCAACATGAACAAGCTGCGAGCGTACCTCGAAACGCTCGTCCAGCAGTACCCTTACGACTACAGGAGCCCAAAGAAGATTTCTGCTCTCCACTTCAACATCAGTCTGTACAGCTGCGAAATTTACAACATTTACATTGAGCACACGGCTGGCCTTGCTGGAACTGGCACGAGCACAGATGAATCTCTGATCGACGACTCTCTTGTCGATGAGGATTCTGAAATGCGGCTGGAGACATTGGTCGAAGATGAGAGCTTTCATGCCACTAGAGGGAGGCGCAGAGAAGAGAGCTCTCACCCCAAAGACAAAGTCAGACAGCAAACTCTAGCTGCCATCAAAGCTGTTGTGGCGCGCTTGGATGCGCTTATGCGAGAGATGCCATATACGAAGAACCACGAGCTTCTCAGGCTGCGTGCCACGGCCTCATTATTCATGGCCGACTTGGCAGTCCCGCTCGATAAGACTGCGCACCCGGATCTGCACAATGTCGAGGAGGAACGCCGAAGAGATATTGAGGTGGCAAAGCAAGCGCTGCGGCTCATTTTGGCGACTGGCGGCAGCTTGGACGAGGTCTCTCAAGCGCTTACTGAATCAGACGATGCCGACGAAAGCCTACCGATCGAGGCTCAAATATATTCAGTCTTGCCAATTCGCAAGGCTTGATAGAAATTCCTCTCTTCAGATTGATAGGAACGGCACACTTTCAACAATACTTGCGCTCATGCATCATCACCATATGCCAGATTTTAAAGCCTTAGTGACAAGAGGTTCGGGATGTGACCGAAACGCTGTATCCGCACCACCCCGGTATGGACGTCCTTACTCAACCCGCGGAGCAAACATCATGAATGCGGTTAAACCCCTCTACGCGGGGACTTTAGGAAAGGTGTCCGCTCAATGGCAGGCTGCTGTAATGCCTGCCACTACTTTTGCCGCTTGGGCTGAAGATACTGCGGTTGAACCTGCGCTGCGCCTTCCACTGGCTCGCTAGCTCATTGGGGTCATCACCGAACGATGAGTAAGAGCAGAGGCACTGGATTGGGGGAATTGGAGGCAGTGGCACTCTTAGTATCAGCCGACAAGCAGGCCTGGGGCGCGCCAGCGAATCTAGGCCCATACCTGAGAGCCTCGTTTGGTAGCCACCACTCGCCAGCCTTGCGACGGCAGCAGGCAGATAAGGGAACTGAGGTAGCGAAAGTTGTAGAGTTTCGAGAATTCCCATTACAACTGGTCTGAATACAAAAAAGAAAAAGAAAACAACAGGAAAGGAGTTGAAAGCTATGTCTTGCGCGCGTACTTGCTTTCATAATCTTGGGAGCCCACGGCGAGCGCCGTGCGGCTGTGGCGTAAGGCCCAGTATACACGAGCAGCGGCGCACCGGCTAGTTCACATAACTAGCTACGTTGCGGGAACTTCTGTCTCTGACGATGTCGGCTAGGGCCCCAATCCCCAACTCACAGTTGGAGAAGTGGATGGGAATAGAATATAAATACAATGCAATCCCCAAGGCTATCAACCTGTCCCTTGCTTTCTGTTTTTTGCTTGCCTTATTAATCTACATTAATATCTGTCCGAGTGGTCATCAGTGGGCCAGCACCCAACCGCGCAGCCACTTCCAGAATGTCTGTCGACTTTACCAAGGTCTTCGTGTCGGACCGTCTCATCTACGAGGCCTTTGACGGTGCCGACGAGGAGACCAAAATGTTTCTCTACCACCACATGGCCAAGAATCCAGCCATCAAGGGTCTAGACAGCATCGAAACCTTCGTTCCACGAGCCAAGTCCAACTACGTGGAATGGCTCAACAACTGGAAGCAGTGCCTCCTGGCCGTCATCATCTGCGTCAAGCCAGACAACTGGGATGAGATCGCCAACGACTACACCCGCGAGGAGCACACCAAGACCATGCGCGGCACGCCCGTTGGCATGTGCGTGTTGGCGCCGCAGCCCGCGTCGCTGGCGCAGCACCGCAGGGCCGGTCTGGGAATCGCCATCAGCCAGCAGCACCAGGCAAGGGCTACGGCACCGAGGCCCTCCGGTGGCTACAGGATTGGACCTTTACCCACGCCAACATGCACAGCCTGTACCTGGAGACGAGCAGCCTCAACGAGGGCGCCGTGCGCGTGTACAAGAAGGCGGGATTCGTCGAGGACGGCCGGGATCGCGAGTCCCTCTTCATCGCCGGCAACTGGTACGACACGGTGCACATGTCGATTCTGGAGCGTGAGTGGAGGGCGAGGCGAGGCGAGACAAAGCCTACCGAAGTTTAATTTAAGGTCAAGCATATATTCTGAGCTGGCAATCTGGTTCAGAGCAGCGCCGCCACTCTGAGAGCTTATATACGATTCTCTGCAAATGAGGTCCTGTGTAACGCAATGAGCGTCAACGCAAAGCTGTAATCCTCTTCCAAGTACTAAATTGAAATGAAAAATATATGAATTTTGTTTTGATAATATCATATCGACAAGACTACCGTACACTCAACCTTGAATAAGTACTCTGAGCACAGAAAGACCGTGAGGAGCGGAGAAAAAGAGTCAGTCTTGCAGTCATTCGCCAACTAGGGGTATTGAACATGGCCAACATCTGCACAGGCAGCCGCCTTGAAGCCTTTCCAGACCATGAACTCTTCTGCATTGTGCGGCGCATATACCAACCTCAAAGCCACGTAATAACCAAATCAAATCAAATAAATATTGAACATGAATCACGGAATAAACCCTAATGTGAGGGCTAGAAGGACGGCAAGTTGTAGATAAAACTCCAACAGAAGATGCATAAACACAATCGCATGCTGTATCCTGTAGCTGTGCCCATTTCAGAATTCGCGATGAGCCAAGATTGTTTGCTTTGCTTAGGATTATAATATGAAACCCTACGCAACATCTTTCGTTAATCAGCTGATGACAGTGCCGAGCACAGCTACCCGGAGAAGAATAACATACCCGAGCTCGTCTCGCCCTCGTACTTGTGGCGCGACGCGGTGCCGACAGAACACAATTAGCGCGCAATACTCGTAGAGAAAAAAGTTGAAGTTGATGGTCTTCTATACTAGCTCTAAGTAGCAAATAGCCATGTGAATACACATTTCGGCCCTCTGCCGGCCTGCAGCCATCCGACAGCTAGTTGTAATCCCACTACGTAGCCCAACTCAACCCTGACCATGGGTTGGCATGCTTTGATCGTCTTATTTTGGTGGATCCGTCCGCCTGAAGTTCTACATACTCATCGATACCTGGCAGGTAGCCAGCCTCTTCTTGTCGTTTCTTAGCTATTCTAGCTGCCTCCTTTTCTGCCTTCGTAGGGGGCCGTGTTGGCAGTATGTGACCACATTTTCGCGCCTTCTCGACAGCGCTATAGAATCCCAGATCGTCCTGTATTTGGCGTAGTGTTTCGGGTGTGAGCGATGAGAGCTGCTGCGCGGTGTGGCGGCGTGCTGGTGTAGACGATGCCGATTCCAGAGACGGCAAGGTTGAAGAGTGCGTGAAGAGTGGCAGCTCATCACGAATACGCTCGCAGATCCAGCAAATGCACCCTGAAGGTTCTCGATTTGGAGCTCGGGGTTGCTTGCCAAACTCATGTTTGAGTGCCTTTTCGTTTGCGTCGTGCAAGAGCCGATCGTAGAAACATGGATATAGTCGACTTGTTCTCCAGAACAGCTGCACACCAAATGATGGACTGAATGTAGAATCTGCGTTCGCGATACCATCTGACCAGAGCTTCACGTACTCGGCAGCTGCTCGGGCCAACGAACCGCGGAGCGCTGGGGACCGAATCCATAGCGCGCTATGAGCAGCATCGATAAAGTCATCATGTTTCTGAACCTCGGCAACCAAGTCTATGGAGAAGGGCAGCGATGCTTCCTCGCTATAGGCTGGCGGGCTGCGGAGGTATACCAAGATGTCCGCAGATTGATGCGACAGCGTACGGAACAGAGTCTTGGCGCCGCTTGGCAGTTCGTATGTCATGGTTTCCATGTTGACGACCGCACGGACAGCCAACCAAGGGAAGCAGAGACTTGGCAGGCCGGGTATTTGGTCCTCTCGATCGCGGCACGCAGCCATGTAAGCGGCCGTGTTCTGCATGAAAGTATACCACACAAGCAGTACGTCAAGCGGTGGCAGGTAGTCCTTGGTTAGCTGAATTTGCGCTCCGCTGCCGGCGCGATTTGCATAAGCAGCCGCATGGGTTAGGACGAGATGGATATTGGACCACCAAGCGTCGAAGCGGGCGACAGCCAGCTTTACAAGCACGGCCCAGTGTTTGCTCTTGCGCGGATGGGACGCGGCCTTGGCGGACGGCACAGTCGTTTTTTNCCTGGTACTCCGGGGGTTCGTCGACTTGAACGTCGAGAGCGCCAGCTCCTAGCCGCAATTTGTGAAAGCACTCGAGGAGGGCCAGGTGCACAGCGGCATGGCTCGCATCTGGATAGTGTAGGATGCCTTGGCTAGGATCCAAGCTATGTGGAACATCCGCATTGGAGAATATGCCTGGGTCGGGAATCACGGTCGGTTTTGTGTCCGGCTTGGATGCTGCATATGATGCTGGGAGAATCCAATCATGGGGGTCAACATCGGCTTGCGCGCTGGAGAAAAAACGAAATCGTGGCATGTTGCAACCGGGTTGTAATTTTCGTAGCCAGCCGCAGAAAACATACATCAATTATTTACAGCGGCTCGCTGGGTTTATGAATTCGAGCGGCTGTCTCATTTTCGCAGATGACCAAAGCAGAAGTTGTTGACACAGCCATAATCACTGACACGAGGTTCTGTGGCTGAGCCACATACCAACTTACAGCGCACTGTAATCTGTGAAAGCCCCTTCATCTAGTGCGGCCGATCGTCAAGAGAACAAGCATGTGGCGTGACGCCCACTCCAGTCAGCCTAATTGTATCAGCGAGTAAAAGAGGTACGTGGCTGAGCATACTTGGAAACCGTCAGACCTTCAGGGTACAGTATGGACAGTGAAGAGCGCCGTAATGAAGTCCGAGTGGCTGTGGATCCGTAGTGGCGAACCACACTACGTTTTCGCCGAGATACTGAGAGTAACTTGCCTTAAATGGCAGTCATTTCAGCAATGGGCCCAGCTGGCATCATGCGTGGCTCAAGTTCGTGCGCAGCCTAATGAACTTATTTCAGCACAATCGCAGTCGCGCAACCCATGATTTTGAGAAAACCCTTAACAGAGTGACGGCTTGCCAAATCTCACATGAGTACTCTAGAGCTTGGTTGACCCTGTGAGACAACTTCAACGCCCGGCTTTGGTTAGCATCTGCCACAACCTGTACGAGTCAGTGTGGATCATGCTGGCTCGCCATGATTGGGATGATGGACTGAGCCACAAAAGCTGGGGCAATGGCTGCACATGGATGGACTGGACACTATTACAGTATTATATTCGTTTTCCATGTTTTGCAATATACACTAATAATAAGCATTAGCTTGCGGCATTCAAGGCTGTTGTCTTCATCTAGGCCATTTCCTAGTGCACTATAGCAGCATAGTGACCCTACGGATTAGACAACTTCGATGCGACAATCAATTGAACTGAAGGCCTGCACTCGGCCGGGAAGCAGCTTCGAATCCGCGAGCAAATAAAATCGAATTTCTAGCGCTGTCCCTTTGCGCTTGGGTCGCTGCTTAATGAGTCGCGACTGCGCAGTATCCTCCAGCCCCCCTCTCCATCCTGGCGCAGCGCATTTGCGAGACTACTTCTCTAGAACGGGGATGTCTGCTGTCTTGTACAAGAAAAAAAAGGGAGAGAGAGAGAGAGGGAGACAACGACATTCTGAACGTGCCATCTCATACATGCCGGGTGGGAGGCAGCCTCAAAGTACAAGGACGCAGGCGCGCGACCATTGCCTGCCGAAGTTTAATTCCAAGATCAAGCATATAGTCTGAGCTGGCAATTTGGTTTGAAGCAGTTTCGGCAGGATTACTGGCCGAAAATTTATCTTTGCGGCTCAGATATGCACTCTGAAAGTTTATACAGGTTTCTACACGAACAAGGTGCAGTGTAACACAATCATTCATGAAGCGAAGTTGCAATTCCTCTACAAATACTAAATTGGAGTAAAAATATAAAATTTGCTTTGATAACCTCATATTGACAGGAGCACTGTACAGTCAAGCCTAAATAAGTACACCACGCAGCGAAACAGCGAGGAAGGGCGGGAAGAGAAGCGTTATAGTCATCAGCAGACTCTAGGGGTACTGAACTTTGCCGGCATCTGCAACCGCATAGTTGATGCCTTTCCAGAGCTTGAATTCATCATCGTTGCGGGGCGCGTGCACCAGGGTGTAACCCCAAGGCAGGTAAGTGCTTCCACTGAGTCTCTGCCTCTCACCCCAGGAATTTTCCAGGATCTTTGCAGAGTCCGCGAGCGTCGAGCGTCAGGATAACGTGCATGCTACCGTCAGGGACGTGGACGTGGCCGATGGTGCTGCGAGTTTTTTGCAGATGCTGCGGAACGATAACGTCGGCGTTCAGTTGAATGGCTTGGGTGTAGCCGTCGAATCGCGAGAGCGAGTGCTCGAGCAGCTTGTCGTTGGTCTTGGCCAGTAGCTTCAGATAATCTTACATGCTCTCTTTTATCTCCTCGGAGGCGCGCTGGTTGAACTGGCGTGCGGCCAGCAGTAGCCGGGCACCTCGGGCGAGTGCCTTCGCACGGGGACAAGTTCAGCTTCAGAAAGCTCTCGGCGGCACGGGGACCATCCAGAGGAGCATACGTCTCCGGATCAAAGGAATTGGCCTCACGATGGTCATTGCGAGTCAGCAGCTGTGCCTTCACCTGGAGAAGGTAACCACGGAGGGCAGAGTGGATGCTGGTCGGGTCCAGGTTGCAGTATGTCCTGTAGTCGTGATAGACATACGCGAAGAACGCGGTGGCAGCTACTGCTGCTCCAGTAGTTGCATAGTCTGTCGGGGAGAATGAGAGCGGCATGATAACGGTTGTCCTACTTTCGATGTATCTGCTGCCGTGTGCTTTGTGCGGTGCGAGTGGCCAAGACACAGACTGCGCGCAGTGGAAGGGGGAAGGGCAAGTACTTGTACTTTACGAGTTGAAGATAAAATAACTGCATCATTGCGGTCGTACTAGCAGACAAAACTTTTAAAAAAGGGTTGGAAGTTAAGCTATAAGCAGAGCTAAATACAACTCCAAGACCTTCATGGCAATGGCCTGACCAGGCGTCTCGCTAAACGACCGTCCGCATCAGAAAACGGGCACTTGTGGATATGATCGCGGAGAACCATGCCGCATTGCAAATTATAATTGAAAATTGAAGACATGCATCGGTAAACGAGCTTATATCGGCTGCGAGAGCTAAGCGAAGTGAGTGGCGTGCTCGTTGCTGCGTGGTGGAGGCGCAGGTATAAGCGTGAGCGGCATACCAGCCGGCAGCAGTGATTCGACAGCAGACAAGGTGCTCCAATAAGGCAGGGTATGAAAACCCAGTAACCTAATCTCGTCGCCAATCGATTTTTTTTAATCTCGAGTTGGGGGCCGTACGCACGGTCAGTTGCTGCACGGGTAAACATGGCATGAGGAGCTAAGGTTGCATTGAGCCGAAACTTTGTGTTGGGTAACACATCTGATACATACCCATCTAACAACAAATGCGAGGAGTGTGGCGGCAGCCACTGACGCTCCTGTGATTGTATGTATAGTCTGTCTTGGAGAGTGCAAGCGGAATAATGGCTGTTGCCTTCCCCTCCATGTACCTGCTGCCGGTGGGCTTGTGCGGTATCAGTGCCATCTCCCATATGCGGGTGAGGAAGCCTCAAAATACAAGCACGCAGGCGCTCCAACATTGCCCGACATGACATGGCCACCAATTATTCTCTGAGAACAGTTAGTTGTTATTTTTATTTTATTTTTATTTTTTTTCTCGCTTGATCCAGAGCCCTATATTGATCTTGGTAAGCTTTTGTACATTTTAAATGAAAGGAGCTTTGTGATTTTTTTCAACTCGCGCAGCTGCCAGAAGTCACGCAACCGCCCAAGGCCTAGAGGCAACCAATGTAAGCAATGCTCTTTAATGCCAAAGACGAAGCCAAATAGGTGATGGTGTATAATAGAGACTCGGTAGGTACTTAAATCAGTAATGAATCCCTAAATAAAAGGCAGCCTAGATGCCTTTTAAGTAATCCTGTGGATTGTTCTACTATTAAGGGTTTAATTGTAAATAGATCTACAAGCTACGATACTTCTTTACGTTCTACTCCTGTAGGTTCACTTTGACACATTTAGTGTGAAACGGACCTTCTGTGCTTTGGCAAATAAGCCACCGTTACATACAGACCACCATGAATACTGAAAATGAGCTACGAAGGGCCGCCTATCGGGAGCTGGGGCTCATTGTCGGCGTCATAAAAGCCTGGAGCTACGGTGAAAGGCAGGCAGCGAGCATTGTTGTGAGCCAGCCAGTTCATGACAAATAAGCGTATAGCATGAATACGATGAAGAGCATTGCCCATTGTGCCCCAGGCTGCATATGCCCAGTGTCGTGTCAGCATCACGCTTTCTCACCGAGCGGTGGAGATTCGGCTAAGGACCGAGCAGGAGCTCTTCAATTGGTGAACACAGGGCGTTTGAAAGAGAGCGCTATTCGATTGAAAGGACCTGAGCAGTTGCAGTGATTCTCTTCGTACCTTTATCGACGTCGAAAACCGCGACGTCCACCAAGTTGCTATGGCACCGACCCGGCACAACTTAATGCGACTTCACTGCTGATTATTGGCGTTCTTCGGCTACATGCCATTAAAACCGAGACCACTAGATGCTAGGATTCAACAGGGCTAGCCAGGATTTACCCCGCCCAATAGCTCAACACAGCGACGACGTCGAGCATGCGGCGATCCTTGTATTGCACGGCGGCGCGGGCTCGTTGCGGCTTGGCGCCATTTCTTTCTCGGCTCCATGCCACTTTATAGCAGCCACCCTTCTATTGCCCATCCAAAAAGAGTTAGCCAGCAAGTACCCCGCGCTGCGCGTAGCGGCGTTGCATATTACCACGCCTTTGAGATTGCGGGGTAGCTGGACGATCGTCTGTGCGCAGTTAGTTGAGTGTCATTGTGTTGTGGTCGACCACCCGTCTCGAAATGGCAAAAGGCTCACCACACTGTCAGCACCGACAAGGCCAGCGGATATACCAGGCGGTATGAAGCAGAGGGTTTTGGTACAGTTTCGCCTTAGTCCCAGACATGCTAATTGTAACACATCGGTAGACCGTTGCACCGCGAGTCTTCTGCAACGCGACCATTGACCTCCATCAGTTGCAGGCAAAAGTCCCCGAGCACACGCCGTGATGGGTTACATCCAGTTGTAAGCCACCCTCGGTCCGGGTATTTGGCATCTTCGAAGACAACCGATACATGCCGGCCCGTGCGCATATTTACCTACACAACAGCGGCTGGATGGTAAATGAACTTAGTGTGATTGGCTGTATGTGACATTTCGATGAGCAGCAGTGGCAGCTGATGTAACCGTGATTATTCTGTAAAGCGTTGTCAATCGAACAGCTGGACCAAACCCATTCATTATGGATGAAGGCGTCAATTACCGACATAATAGAGAGTACTATCATGGCTCCAACCGACCCCCTATACTCTGCAGCAAGTATATAAACCGACCGTAGCCCAAGCCTGAGTGTAAGCAATCCATTTATCGCCTGTAATCTCATTTTTAAACCTTTACTTTGAGTCCTTTACTTATTTGGCAAGTCAGAAATCATGCTTGCTCTATCCTCATTGCTGTGGCTAGCTACGTGGCCCTTCGCAGCTTCCGGCAGCCCTTTAGCCAACACCCGCAAGAAGAACGACTGGTCGTGTACCAGTGCAAAACACCCCAATCCAGTCGTACTGCTACACGGTATGGGTGCCAACGATGATCTAAACTTCATCACTATGGAGCCCTGGTTGCAGAAGCAAGGCTTTTGCACGTTTTCTCTTACGTATGGCGTCACTCCACCATACCCTCCGTTTGTGGGCGGCCTACAGCCTATCTCGGAGTCTTCAAAGGAAGTTGCTGCGTTCATTCGTCAAGTTCAGCAGAGAACCGGCGCGGCGAAGGTTGATCTCGTCGGCCACTCGGAAGGAGCAATGCAGTCTTTGTATGTTCCCAAGGTACAAGGCGTATCTTCTATCGTGGACAACATTGTAGCCATCGCCCCTCCAACACACGGCGCAACGGCTTCCGGCTTCCTTACTCTTGTGGAGAATATTCCGTTTCTGACGCCGGATCTCCGAAGCAAGATCCTCGATGGAGTCAATTGTGGAATGTGCAAAGATGTATTTGCTGGTGGCCCATTCGACAAGCGGCTCAACGACGGCCAACCCGTCAAGCAACCGGGAAACAAGATCACGATTATCACATCAAGGCACGATGAAGCCGTTACCCCTACAGACACTGCATTCGTATACGAAGACGGCGTGAACAATATTTACGTTCAAGATTACTGTCCGCTCGATATAGTTGGGCATCTCGGGGAGGCGGTGGACTTGAATGTCTTTAACCTGATTTTAAACTCTTTGGAGAATCAGGTTGGTCGCAAATTCACGTGCAGTCTGGTGCAAGTACCCGTACGCCGGCACCTATAGCTTACTCAACCTCATCCACCGGTATCAACGCTGGAAGGGGGACGTGTCTCCCATGATGATGGCAAAGAGCTAATAACTGGCAACATTTACATAGCAAGTTAGCCAATACGACAAACGTGCTGACAATGGAACATGCTATTAATATACAATATGAGCCTCTGATCGTATTTATAGCTACGAAAAATCTGCTAATACACAATCAAATAACCAACTACCTGCGATACCACATGCGAGTGACTTTGGTCCGCCGCATCTTGGCTTGCAGTAGAAAGACGCCTTGCAGCAATGCTTCAGCCGTTGGTGGGCATCCAGGAACATATACGTCCACTGGCAGGACGCGGTCGACACCTCTTAGAACGGAGTAGCTATAATGGTAATATCCCCCGCCATTTGCGCAGCTCCCCATGCTGATGACCCATTTAGGGTCTGGCATCTGGTCGTAGCACTGCCGTACTGCGGGTGCCATCTTGTTCGTCACAGTGCCCGCGACAATCATGACGTCTGATTGCCGTGGGGAAGCTCGAAAAATAATTCCAAGGCGGTCTTGGTCGTATCGAGGCATAGACACGTGCATCATTTCGATGCCGCAGCAGGCGAGGCCAAAGGTAAGTGGCCAAAGCGACGATTGCCGTCCCCAATTGACCAGCGAGTCGAGTGTTGTCCTGCAGGTATTAGCACATGTTCGATCCAAGTATTTCTCGCCTGCGTACAGAGCATATTCGGCCGGTGAAGCTGTGTTTTTCGTGTCGGTGCGCTCAGCAACTTCGTTTGGCAAACTCGATATCCATCGGGAAGAGGCAAAATTTGGGTTCGACTTCGTTGTATTCGCCGCTGATCGTAAAAGTACAGCTGGAGAGACGAATCTGTCCCAATGCTGCCGAACACATGTCACTGTGTTTCCGTGACAAAAGATATGTTTGGTTGGTCATCTCGTGCTTCTCATTTTGGCCTATACTGTACTTACCTCTCGCAGCTCGTCTTGTACAGTGATTCATTATAAAAGAGTGGTTTGCGATCCTAGCTTAACTGCTAAAACTGCATTGGAGAATTAGACAATAAAAGAAATGCAAGAAAAATTAAAGAAGGATGGAATTGGATGCTTCCAAGTATGTATAAGATCAAGACGTTTAAATAGCTGCACCTATACCCGGTGTAGCAGAATAAGCCTCTCCGGAAATAACCCGCTGTGCTGCCGCCTTTGTTGATGGAATTGGGCGGGCATTACCCGCCAATTCGTTGTTTTAGCTGCCGGGACTGGGCGGACATTACCCACCATCATAACCCCGTAGCGGCCAGAGTTTGCCGGAACTTACCCGCCACACTGGCGCCAGACATTGCGCTCAGCCCATTTGCTCGACAACCGTTACTGATATTCAGATGGGTGGTGAATTCTCCTGCACTGTTTGCAGCAGGTCATTTTCGCGTCAACATCACCTGACTCGGCACGCTGCAAC
Source organism: Lecanicillium saksenae (assembly GCA_027627215.1). Taxonomy (NCBI): domain Eukaryota; kingdom Fungi; phylum Ascomycota; class Sordariomycetes; order Hypocreales; family Cordycipitaceae; genus Corniculantispora; species Corniculantispora saksenae. The sequence goes on along the minus strand of JANAKD010000064.1, from coordinate 33,198 downwards.
CCGTAAGTGCCAGATTCATGCGCTTGACTGGACGACACCTAACTCGAAGCTGCTAGACACGGGAAGCCGGCGGCACCACTGTTGGTACTGCCCCAAAACATTCACGAGAAGGCAAGTCACACATTGAAGAAGTCCCTATCCTGTGTCTATTTCTAACGGGTATTCAATAAAGTGATATTTGCCGCAAGCACGCCAAAAAGTGTCCAGAGAGGAATCCGAACACCGACGTGCCAATTCTCGCTCGTGGGCAGCGACCCAAAGCATGCCAGGCATGCCATCAGAGCAAATCAGCATGCGATCAGCGTAGACCGTGCGACCGATGCAAGTCTCGCCAGATAAAATGCATCTACCGCCAATCGCCCTCGCACGGGGCAGGCCTATCTGCTTCGCAGCGCGGCAGTCAATTCATGCTTCGGCTTACCAATCCCACTGCCAGCACAATGTTGGACTCATTCGAAGGCGACGATGCAGACTCTGACGTTGATAGCGCTGCCGCTGTGGCCACCATTCGCTGGGGCCAAGCCGTCGCGCAGGAGGACGACATCCTGCTCTGGAGCCTGAGCTCAGTGCTCGATTTACACGAGCTCGGCCTCGCTTCCTCTCATGAGCTCGGTATCGCCGGCCCCCCTGCCAGCATGGCAGAAATGGCTCCCATATTCGCGCCTTCTTCATTCGACGGCATAGAAGAAAAGATCAAGTCGGGCATCAGCCACTTGAGCCATCTGCACGACCAGCTCCTTGCCCGCGATCCGTCGTACCAGGGCAACTTTGATCAAGACCTTGTCAAGTCGGCGCTTTCCGCGAGGACCGCCATCATGTTCTCCGTCACCTACTTTCAGCAGTCTCACAGATACATATCGTTGGTGCATCGGCCATCATTTGGCTCACAGGACACTTCAACAACACTTTTGCTCGCGGTAGCATTCGCTGGCTCCACGCGATCGCCGCCAAAGGACGACGTCTTGTGTGTCCGAAATTTGGCGCGGCTTTTAGAAGAATTTGTGTTCCAACAACTAGAACACCTCATTGTCAAGGAAAATTTGATGAACCGATCTAGGGAACTGCTCGAGACTCTTGCAGCTGCCATCCTGGTTTATCAGGTACAGTTCATGTCGATGGCACCTGTAACCCTTCAAAGAATGAGAACAAGCCGACTGCCAGCTTTAATATCGGCTGCGCGCAAAATGGATCTTTTTACGACCCGACATGAAGCCGATACGGATTGGCTGCAATTCATCGAGACTGAGAGCTGCATCAGGTATATTGTTTTGGCACGCCTGCTTTGGACAGTACATGGATCACTAATGAGTTCAGGATGGCATACTGGACGGCCATGGCTGACTGGAATCAGACAATACTGCTGCACATGCCGCCGCAAGTTTCAGTTCGAGAGATGATGGCAAATATGCCCTGCTCGCTGGATATGTGGAACGCCACAAACGCCGGCGATTTCGTAGCCTTGCTTCGGGATCAGGCGTGTCAGTCTCACCAATATTCTGTTTCTGACTGCATGCAGAGCTTAATGCAGGAACCGAATTCGGCCGCCGAATGCAATCTCTCTGGCAAACAGTTTTCCATGTCAGATCTGATGATTGTGATTATAGGCAAGCAAAAAGGAACTTGTGTACCACAGTCCATAGAAACAAGCGCTGACGAACAACTAGGGCTCGGGAGTGTCGTGATTTCGGCAGACGTGTCTCTGACAATGCCCCAAATGGCGACTTCATTACTCAACGCTGTGCTTCGCTGGCAGAGTCTTTGGCAGGAGAATTTGCGTACTTTGAGCGGTAAAGCCATAAATAAAGGCGGGATTGAGAAATACAGCGACGAGTATGCTTGTATTATACAAACTCTTATCAACGTGATTTCCTCGAGGGAGCCACGGCCGTCATATTTGGTTGGCATTGGACATAACACTGTCACGGAATTTCATGAGTTCCTGGTCCAATATTGCCAAGACTTTACTCAATAGTTGCACTTTCTAATCAATTGTCATCGTAATTTCTGCATATTGGGCAGTTGTCATACGGCGGCTTGCGGCTACAGGCACAGATTATTTAACTATATGAGACAAACCATGGCACTTGTCGTGCCGGCAGAATGCAAATATTTTCATGTAATTACTCACTGATCTACGCGAGACGGGTTGCAACAGAGTATAGCTGGAAAGCCTCACTCTTGAATTGAGTAACATTTGACAGATATCTAACAACACACAGTCTCTCTCCAGAGCTCTGAATAGGATTCAACGATAATTTTATGAAGTTCACAACAAGGCAACGATGGCGTTTTACGGCACCATACTGCAGATGTACATGGCGGAAACGGCACAATAGCGGGCTACCCGGGTCGTTCGGGAGGAGGAGACACGCTTCCGCCCGGCAGATGGAGGAGTTTCAACGCGTCATCTACGGCTAAACTGGCATGTGATTTGGGGCCAAACGGCTTGCAATTTATACGAAGAGTGGATAAGTGGCCTGTTTTTTTTTTNCTAAGAAAGAAAAAAACTTGAGTCATAACTTGTCCGCCAAGATATTCATCCAATGACTCTCCCCATTTGGGAGCTACGTTTGGGCGAGCGGGCCCATTCGCCGGTTTGGGCATAGATAGGGTGCATGGCACGTATAAGCCAAGTCGTGCAAGGAACCCTTAGCCAATCCCATCGTCATAATCTGAAAGCAACGCGGCATGTAATAACCGAGTCACTTAGGGAATTGGAAAACTGCACGGTGAAAAATCGTTACGCGTATTTGGCGTCTTTTGTAACTCATCCGACCCAGCCTGCCCTGATCCACTCCAGGACGATACTTGTACAACAACACCAAACGTTGGTAGCTTCTTGGTTTGTGGTTTTGCAGTTTTGCGACTTGTTTACCAGCGGCAGAAACTTTTTACATGTCAAAAATGGCAGACGGACAGTCGCCTCAGGCGACAGCTTTAGCAGAACAGCACCGACCGCACCAACAGCATCCTTTGCATTCCTCAAGCGGCGTCCTGTACCTCAGCGATGATGAGATTGCTCAATTCATTGACGAAATGGATCAAAATCATGACGGTTTGGTTGAATACAGCGACATAAAGAAGAAGCTCGACGAGTTGCACGATGAGCTGGTAGGACCTGATGACGCGCAAGACTCTGCAAATCGCCACAACTTTCTACGCAGCTTGATGGTCGCTGGAGAATCAATCCCCGAAAGCCAGACCGATAGTTTTACTCGCGATCAGTTTACCCAGATCGTGCGCGGGTGGAATATTCCTTCTCTGAAGCAGATGGAAAAGGAAGAGGACGACGAGCGCAGCTACTTCAGCAGCAGGCGTATATTCGGGTGGCGCCGCGTTCGCGCGTATCTCTCTGTGCAGGGGCCCAAGATTGCATTTCTCGCCTTCGTTGTTGCCATGGAGCTCGCCTTTGGCCTTTGGCAGCTCATCAAATACCAGACGGTGCACAAGTATCGCGCAGCACTCGGCTGGGGCGTCGTCATGTCCAAGACGAATGCGGGTATGCTGTACGCAACCTTTTTCTTCCTTATTCTCAGCATGTCGCGCTACTTTTCGACATTTGTAAAGCGATGGTACCTTGCCTCGCGATATACGAGCGTCTTGTTCACGCACGAGTTTCACATCACCATGTCCTGCATCGGCCTCCTCCAGGCGACCTTGCACGCGTTGGGGCATCTTGCCGCCGGCACCTTTCGGCATGGCAGCAATCCCAAATATCAAGATGCTGTAGCCGTGCTCTTCGGTCCCGACGCGGTTCCGCGTACATATACGGACTACATACGGTCGCTTCCTGGGTGGACGGGCCTCGTCGGAATTGGCATGTTCTACCTGTTGTCGCTGTTGAGCATACCACAAGTGCGCCGATGGAACTACGAGCTGTTTCAGCTGGGACACTTGCTCATGTTTCCCATCATCGGTTTAATGATGGCCCATGGCACAGCTGCCCTTCTTCAGTGGCCCATGTTTGGCTATTTTCTTGCATTCCCGACCCTGCTCGTGATTATCGAGCGAACCGTGCGCGTTTCTCTCGGTTTCGTTCGCACCGATGCCATGGTGGAGGCGCTGGACGATGCAACGGTTGAAATTGTCGCCACGCTTCCCCGCGAGCGTATGTGGAGGTACAGGGCAGGTCAATACGTGCTGGTGCAGGTACCAGCTATTAGCTTCTTTGAATGGCACCCGTTTACAGTTTCGTTTCGACGCGGCAGCCAAATATCTTTGCATGTCAAGGCAGGCGGCAACTGGACGCGGCGACTTTGCGAGCTGGCGGGCAAGACGAGCAAGATCCAAGTCGGAATCAATGGGCCGTTTGGCGCACCAGCACAGCACTTTTATGATTTTGATCAGTCCATGATCATTGGTGCAGGGATCGGCGTCACACCATTTGCAGGTATTCTCGCGGATCTGCAGCACAAGGATGATTTGGATCATGGCGGTCCTGACCGCCATCAAACCAAGTGCCACGGAAGCAATGTACGAGACAGAGGTCAAGAGGCGAAAAACGAGTTTGTTACTCCACCCACGACCGCTTCCGGTGCCGATGCAGTAGCATCTTTTGGGACACCAGTATCTGGTGATGATACCATGGCACCGTCTGAGCAGGGGGGCAATACTAGCAATACCGTTCATATAAATTCTGGGCCAGCCTCCAATATCGAACAGGACATCAACTTTCAATCCTGTCGACGGATTGACTTCCATTGGATGGTCCGAAACCGCAACTCCCTTCTCTGGTTCGCTAACCTCCTCAACGAGGTGTCGCAGAGCCAAATATGGCACCACGACCACGAGGTAAGACCCCATCTCGACATTAGGATCAATACACACATTACTGCCAAACACAAAACTATATCCACGCATGTCTACCGGTGGCTTCTCGAGATGCATCGCACCAATCGCCGCCCAGAGTCGCTCTTTACTGGTCTCCTGAACCCAACGCATTTTGGACGCCCCGATTTTGATAAAATTTTTGATGAGCACTACAGGGATATGTGCAAGCTCCAGATCGCTAAAAACAGTATTGGCGTTGGTGCTGATGGATCCAGGGGTACATTGGACGCTGGCAGGTCGAATGAGAAGGACAAGACTTTGAAAGTTGGTGTCTTTTATTGTGGTGCGCCAGCAGTGGGCGAGATTCTGGCGGACAAGTGCGCGGAACTCACGGCACGGAGCCGCTATGATGGTAATAGAATTCAATATCGGTTTATGATAGAAATATTTTAACACATAGCTCTTTAATTAATTTATTTAGCAACTGCTAGAAAGGTATGAGCAATTGCTACTTGGGCAGCTCTCAAACAACATCATTGAAGAATCTCAGGCGAAATTCAAGTACCATCCTGCACCTGGGCTAGTACTGCACGTAATGTGTGGTGCGGCGTTTTTGACAACTAAACCAGTCCGAGTCTTTGTAATCCCAAAATCCCTCTTGCATAGGTTGGTCACCGTCTCTAGTTGGCCAGCGAGCACATCTTCGAGGGCAACATAACAGATAATATGATGAGTGATGCCCTGGAATGTGGCACTGACAACCTGCTTCGTCAATCGATTTGTTTGCATGGAGTGTTGCGCCTTGCCAAGCTCACGGCCCAGCGCCAACTTCTGTGTTTTACCGCTCCAGGACTGCTCGGGCAGCAGCATTCTATCCTTTGCCCTTGCGACACTCGAATGAGGCTCATAACACGGCAACACATGCCTGGTATAGTTGCTGATGCGGCCTTGCATCCCGCAAAATCTCCAAAACGAACCGTCCACCCACTCACGTAGGCCTGAGGCGCCTGTTTCGTAAACAAAGATGCTACCGCTCTGGATTATGTCGAGACTCTCGTCACCAGAGGGTCCGCGCGGCACGTGATGCAGTTGACCAGAAAGGCAGGCTTCAACAAGTACCAAAGCGTCCTCTTCGGAGGCCAGGTACCCTTTGCATGTGGGCAAGAGAATGGTGGCGCAGCCCATGGTGACCGTGTTGTGTTTATTTCGACGTGGTAAAAGGCCAATATCTTTATGCAGTGATGGCAGCGCAAGTTTTTAGGTTCTCGTCATTCCAATGGTAACGACTCAGCATCTTTTTATACTGCACAGTAGTAGTCGAGATACCTGCGTGATGGGCCAAGGCGGCGGTCAAGGCAGTGTTAACGACGACTAGGGCCATCCGATCTCCATTTCTACCCGCTCTTGCCCACCATGCTAAAATATGAGCGCCAAATGCTTCGCGTGTACGGAGAGAGGGGCTTTGCACATAGTCGACTACACAGCGGCCGCGCACTCACAATTTAGGGCGTAGTTGCGAGTCGAGGGGTCCAGAACACGCAGGTGAGTAAATATACAGGTAAATAAGGTACATGCAAAGAGATGTCCGCTATGGCACAGCAACATTATGCAGAGTATTTATTTCTGGTTATGTGAATGGTCTCCATGGAATGGGTTAAATTGGGAACTGCTATATGCTAGTGTGGCTTGACAGGCCGGACACTGGCAAGTGAAAATGTGTCAAAATGGAACTCAGTATCATCTAGCCCTATTTCGCAGGTGTTCACCCACTTCCCTTACTACTGACAATTCACTGGCCTTCTCTCCCAGTCATCTCGACCATTGTGGATCTTGTCGTCCAGGGCCAAGCCAACCGATCGTGGGCCGCGACGGACTGGCCGATGGGTTAGCGTGGCTGTGACTTTGCCGTTAACCGGGAAGTGAGCTCATCCTATACTGTATAGATTAGAGCAGAGAAAAACAAAAATGAAAGATTGTAGATTCCGAACAAACTCCGTATTCAAGCTCCTCGAACCCCGTGTTGCCACCACAAAATATTACGCCGAAACACCTATCAGCCTCGGTATCCTACCGAATACCTGACTGATGAGGAACGTGTCGATTCAGTGGGGACGTCTGCGTGCTCCGACGTTCCGGGATACTGCACACGGAAGTGTCATGCTTTGAAAGACCAGTATGAACCAATACAGGTTTCGCCCCACAATATATGCAAATACAGCAAACTCTCTCTTGTAAAGTAGTTCGTTGCAAATTCGCTGCCGCGGTCCACCGCCTGCCCGTTCTGGAAATCTGCCCCACTTTCAGCAGCTGCCGCTTTACAGATCTCTATAAGACCAGGCCACCTCCCCCCCCTTACCTTCCCCCTCAGCCCATGGCTTTCACATTCCCTCCCCCCCCNTTGTCTGCTGGACCCGTCGCACCCGACAGCGTTGTGCGCCATGAACCAGTCCGCCCACCCCTATCGCGACACTGTCAGCGGACAGCGGACGCTGCACGCCGACTTCCTTCCTTGCGCTCCCCCCTCCGGCGTTGAAGGATGAGCTTTCCAACACTGCTTCCGCGCTAAGCCGCTACTCTTCGATGCTTCAACGTCCCTTCCCGCCGAGTTCTTTGCCGCCAGAAACTGCCGAACCTGACGAAGAAAAATAAGACGACTGCCAGAACTTCCCGGTCGTCGCTATCGCTCGCGTCGCCGCGAAAGCGACAGGTGGCGCATTGCCACGTCAGCTCAAGGCCTGCGACATTGTGACGTGTACAGCTCCGCGCTGCCACCCTTCGGACACTTTCCGAATGACACGTGTCCAAATAGGCTTCGCGGTTGCTCTCCACGGCCACGATGCATGCTCGGGCTGGCACCACGTGGGATAGCAGAGCTAGTGGATTGGTCTCGTATTCAGCTGGCTGCAGTGACTGCGACCTGCATTAGCTGCGTCAGCTGGCAAGAGAGCCACCGATGAAGGTCCGTTGATCTGCGACCGCGTGGGGAGCGCCTGACCGTATCTTGACACTGTGATTTGCTGTCGCAGCGATGCGGCAGTATCTCTGGGCGGCCAATATAGCCGGCATATTCAGCTCAGCCGAATCGTACGATACTTGCCTTTCGGATGAATGTTTCCGGCACCCTCGCTCGGCTTCCGCGAAGGAAGACGAGCTGTACTGAGATTTCATTGGTAGGGCTTGGCCTTGCGAAGTGGCTTCAATCCCCAGCATCCCCCTTCCTAGATTGCGAGGCGCCTCGTTGCTCTTTGAAGTGGAAAAAAGGAGGTGTCTCTACGCAGTTGGCTGGTTGGTGCAGCCTGCATGCTGTCCACACCAGCTACCGAGCCGCAAGATGTTATGCGTGTGAACGCAGTAGCTGGTCTGAAAGGCCTAACTCGGTCCGGCTCGATTGAGCCGCAGAATGAGAAGTTAAATAGCGGCCAGTTCCCACTGTTTGAGGGCTGGACCTCTGGCCATACTCTCTTCGTTTCCATTCGCATTGTTACCGCCAAGTTCATCAGACGATGCCGAGCGCCATGAGCCTCCCCTACTCCTGCACAAAGGAGAGCTCTTCTCAGAGGTCTGGCTGCTCAGCAGAGTCACCGATCTCGATCGCTGCCTCGCCAGCCAGTTCCGTCAGTGTCGGGGGAGAGGAGAGTGCTTCCCAGGGGTATGGCGTCTCAGCAGACGCACCGACCTCAGCTGCTTCCTCACCAGCCAGTTCTGCTAGCTCCTGTGGTACTTTATCGGTTCGCGGGACAGAAGAGCTCGAGGCCAACCCTGGTCTGGATCGTTTGAACAGCTCATTTTCGGGAGTTGTGGGAGGCACAACCACGATCCCTGCTGAGGATGCAGACCGCATTCGGGCGCTCATGGCCAAATACGAGAACGTGATGAGCGGCGACGGTGTTGGGACTCGGTATGCTTGCTCCGACACCCTAACTCATGAAGGTATTCAAAGATTTAGATGCCATGCAACCGCCTAAGTTTCGTGGTGGCTAACAAGCTCTCTAGGCGGCCGCAGTGCAAGTCTACCAGGTACCCTCAATCACGACGACCGAATCGATAATAAGCCAACGAAGCCCGGCGTACCGCAGCGGAAACTTACATCGCGTGGCACTCGACGTGATAAGAAGGGTCCCTCCGGAGCCCGGAGCCGTGTGCAGAAGAAGAGCGCGTCGGTGAGCCGTCGCCAGGCGTACGCCTTTGAACGTCTGGGAAGCGCACGAAGGGCGGCACACGGCGCGATCGAGTATGAAGTTTACTGGGCCCCAACCTGGCTGCCGCTGGATCATATCGAAGGGGATGCAGCTGTCCAGGAAGCTAAAGATGTTGTGCTACATTTATTTGGTCCGGATACATGGCGTAAAGAGGCAGAAAAACTGAGACTGTTACTGTGACGAACGCTGAGGGGCGTTAGTACATAACCATGCCTTCAAATGGACGATTACTTTACTGTGTACCACGTCAGCTCAAAAAATGACCGTTTTCTCCGATAAGATCATGTGGAGCAGTCAATTTTGCCGTGATGTTTCCTCGACGAAGTTTGCCCGACTGTGACGGTATGAACCACGAATAAGGTCGCCTGCGACTAAAAGTGATAGTGGACGAGAAGCAGGTTTATGCGGCGTACTACCACTGGAACTATCTCACATGGCTCTAACTGAGCCTGCTATATAACATGATGCTCTCACATGAACAAGGTCACATGGTGAACAGCGTTGTGTCTGGGAGCAAGACACCTCGGCAAGAGCGAGTCAGGCCAAAGATTTCTTGCGTTTGCCAGGCCTCAATCTTGTTGACCAAGAATTTACAAGGGCGGAAGGCTGTGCAAGATGCGGTTGTCCCAAGCCAATTTGTAGTAATTAGAGATGATCAAGCCAAGTCAGCAGGACGGTGCGCACAAAGCCGGTAGAGTAGGTAGCAATAAGGCATCGGTAACACACCGATGATAGATTGCCACTTATCGTCATTGCCGAATGTAGGGCTTCGCGCCTGGCGAATTCACACCCATCCTTGCAGCCACGCATGGTCAAGAGAGCCACTCGTGTTGCAGCAGTTGTGCCGCTGACTTTCGCGCCATCGGGTCGATTTCCAGCATGCCTCTAACGAAATCGATAAAGGCACCTATTTCAGTGTCTAACATATCAGCAGGCTTACTAAAGGGCTTCACTTCACCATTAAGCAACCGCTCAAGGCTCGTCGGCTTCAAGTTGCGAATTCGAATAAGCTTCCCTAGGAGATTCAAACGAGTCAGCCAAGTGCCAGTAGCGATGTACTCAGGGAAAATACCTTGCTCGTCGAAAAATTGTGCGGAGCGAGACCCCCTACTAAGTAGGCTGGACGGAAACGGGCCGAGTACTTCGACAATTTTTGCCAAATGATCATCTTCGGCAGTCCAGGTCCCATTTTCCGATGCGTTTCCAGAGAAGAGAACTATACCTTGAACAAACTCTACCACCTGTTTGTGTTGAGCAAAAATGTTAGCAGTTGCAACTGCATGGCAATTTACAACTTACAAGGCATCCAAGACTCCATATATCAACACCAGTATCCCATGGAGCGCCAATAGTTACTTCGGGTGCCCTCAGAGCCGGTGACTGGATCAGATCTGACAGATGATTCTGCCGCCAGGAAGCTAAGCGCAAGGTGAGAAAGCTTTTCGGCCAGAAAGATTGACAGTTGCTTACCAACGCCAAAGTCAATGATCTTGACGTGCAGCGATGCCATTTCAGAGACAGGCGGTGTCGTGATGACCTCTCGAAGCGGGATTATAGCACCATTCTGGCGTTTGATGCTCCGTGGAGGAACAGAATCGAGGTACTCCGAAACCGTATCGTTTGGAGTTTCCAACTCTAACAGTATATTGGTCGGCTTAAGGTCTATTGTTCAATTAGTGATGAATCAAACCAGTTCATCCGTTATATGTTACGCCATACCTGTATGAATAACGCCGCACTCTTCGTGGAGGAAGTCAAGACCTGTTAGAAGCTGCCTCACGATTTCCTTCACTGCCTTCACAGGCAATCTTCCATCTTCATACTTGGCGGCTTGGAAGTCGAGATGATGCCCTAACACGTCAGAAACAAGGCAAACATGGTCTCCATTCGGTCCTTTATGGCTGAATTGGTCAATGAGCTGCAATAGGTAGTTGCGGCCTTCATGAGAACTATTCCGAGATATTTCCTCTATCTTCGAGAGAATTTCACGCTCAAAAATATCCTGAGAACCGCCATAACAATCAGCCCTCAGCATTTTTAGCGCCACATATCGCTGACATCTTCCTCATCAGTAAGCGGGTTTGCCAAGGCAGGCGATAACTTACTTCAAGTCTCTGGCAAGCCAAACAGTGGAGTATTGTCCGTATCCTAGTTTCCTCAGGATAGTGTATCGCTTCGAATCGAAGGTATCGCCGAGCGATACAGGATGAAAACCGCCACGTTCGTAATAATCAGGTTCCTCTAGAAATTGTTGACGGGGGACCAGCTTCGGCGAGGAAGGTCGCGATAGTGGCACAAAGAGGCGCGAAACGCGACTGCGAGCATTTGCTATGGTTGCTTTTATCAGATTTATCATGTTGCTGTAATGCTGGAACGATTTGGTGGTCGCATTGCCGCTGGATGCCAAGGAGATTCATGTCGGCGGTGGAGGGACTGGTGCACGTGAGCGGCTAAATATTGTTCCGCTTGCCCTGACGTATCTGTGCCCTGCATGGTTTAATCCGTGAACACGCATCTCTCTTCTCTTCCCCATACAGTTTCAAAGTGTCAAGAAGATACATCCAAATGCTCCGAACGGCAATTCTCAACTTCCCCTTGAAAGCCATCAGGTGGTTTAGAGAGGATATCTACAAAAATAGTCCTGAAAAGCGCATGGAGGCAGAGGCAGCGATAAAGAAGTTTTATGACACGAACAAAGCCGACTTGGAACGACGTGGGGTTGCCGAAGCAGTTGTAAAGTGAGTGAATGGCTGCCCTCCTGATGTGGAAACTGTGGCTTACCAGTGCCAGAGGTGCAAAACATAATGACCCCAGAAACCCGGATCCAAAAGGGGACCACTGGACTGTAGAAATGATCAAGGAGAACGGAGACTTTGTGACGAAGAGGCATGTGTACCCCGATGATGAATCGTGATTGGTGCCTGTTTGTCATGCAACGGTACAGGGTAGTCCAGGTTCAGCGTCCGCGGATGGATTATACCAAATTTTTATCAGCACCCTAATTCTGCTGCTGAAATGGCCACTAGCGGCAGCCCCGCCTACCTAATATGGATTTTTTTAGCAGCAGTTAATGGACGCTGAACCTGAACTGGGTTGTACCCGCTGGGATGATATCAATATCGGATTTGAGCGATTGGCTCCCTTAATCTCTTTCTCAGGGATTAACAAATTGAGCGTCAGTAATGGACCTTTTTGTGGAGCACAAATCCTCAACTGTGACGGCTAAATCGTGGTTATAATGTGGCGCAGTTAAGGCACCAGGCACGTGCGTGAGACACTGTAGCGGCTGGCTAGCTCTGACGTAGTTACCTTGGGGCCTGAATTACCACGTGACACATCATTTTCATGGGCACTCATCTGCCTGGCGGGGTTGCCTAGCGGCCAAAAGATTCGTCGGGCCACAATGTCCAGTTTTCTGAAGCAATTATGGCCTTTTACTCTTGACGTCTCAATATATCTGCACTTGCATCGTGCAGTGCTAAACCATTACGGTGGTCTTACGAACTCGTTCAAACTCGAAGATATCCCCTTTAGGATTGGCTAGGAAGCTGCGACCAGCNAACCCCCCCCCCCCCCCCCCCCCCGAGTTCACACATTACTCGAAGATGCCACGAGAGAAGAACAAGGGAAAAAGAAAGGAAGGTCCCAAGGACGCTGAATTGGTTTGTCACTCGTATTACGTTAAATGTCATCGCTGACTAGAATTAGAAGGTGGGAGACCTGGCCCTAAGAGGGCAACCGGAATTTATTCAAGGGAAAATTTTTGGACCCTTCGAAACTGCATGCCAGGTGGAAGGCAAAGGAAAACTGATACAAATTTACGACCCAACAACTTGGCCTGGTTCACCGGCATACTGGGAATATGAGGATGAAGACAATACTGACGTTAATGACGTCCCAATGGGATGCAAGGTACGAGTGGTGAAAGCACTTGTGGCGTTTATACAACCCGCATCTCAAGCCTCTCCATGACTTCTGTTCCTTCGTCTAAGCCAAGCAGCAACTGAAGAGTAATATCGCCGCCGTTCTTTGGCGTCAAACCCTGTATACAGTCCGTTTTCGTCGACCCCCCGGTTCGCCGTTCCCATTTGTATTGTGCGCTTGCTTGAACGGCATGCGCCAGCTCGGAGCCTAACATCGAAATAGCGTCGATAGAGGCCTCGGAATATTTATACTCGATTTCTGCATCGACATTGTTGGCAAATTGGGGTTGAAAATGTGTTTTATACTTACGTCTCGCAACGTCTGCACGTGGTGATGTACTGGGCGTATCAACAACGACAGCATTCATTCTCTGAGTGATCCCGAGCTCTGATGCATAGCTTTCAATGATGGGATGTTGGAATATTGTATCGTTGGCCTTGAGATAACCTAAAAACGAAACTCTCTCTCTGTTATTCAAATCAATTATCCTGCGCTTGCCTAGTCCTTTGGCGCATAACAAGGCTGTGCCAGCGCCACATTGATCGCAAACATCAATGAGGAATTGTTTGTATATCCTTTCTCGACGTTTCACTTGCCCACTCTGCATGATTTTAGCCGCTGTTGACATGAGACCAGACGAATCATCAACCCGTTGCAAAACATTGAGTTTGTGCAGTGTAGTTTGCATCTTGTCGACACAGTTTTGGACATTGGGGGTCAATGTGCTGGCAAACGACCGCCCTGCAAGTTCAGTTTCGAGGGAGAAGACCGTTTGCCGGGCAAGCCGAAGAAGCAATTGTAGTTCTTCTGTGCTGATCTCGTCGTAACCTTGGTGGTATGAAAACTCGCGCTTTCCTCCAGCTGTCATGAGTAGCCGTGGCGTTTCCATAATGATGCGGGTGAATACTGGAGAGCGGGAAGGAAGTGGGTAAGTAGTGGGAAAGTACTGGGTAAATGCCTGGTAAAAGCTGCGTAAGACTTTATCCGTCTTGTGGGGCCCTATCGGTTAGACACATACACCGTTTACCGTATATTTACCCGGGATATGTGGGTATTTGCCCAGTAATTACCCAGTAAAACCTGAGTAGATCATGTGCAGGTTTATTGAAACAAGTCAGTGAGCGACGATCGCCGAGATTGAGAATAACAACCACGCGGGGATTCGATTCAAGCAAGGCTATGTGACCAGGATGATCACGGTAACCAAACTGTTGCATGTTTATCACATATCACAAATAGCATACATACAGCTTGCAGTAGCGACCACACATCTTGCGTGGTGTGGCGGCAAGCTTTCATCACCAGATACTTGCAGCCAGTTATTAAATTTTTCTCCAGCTCGTGTATAAAAGCTGCCTCTCCATCGGTCTGCCACTGTTCTGTTTCAAGCAAGTTACACATTCGCAACTTCCCAAACTTTCCCTGTTTTTAGGCTCTTCTACTGAGGCCAAAGTACCGCCCCAAAGTTCTCAACATGAACGCAACACCTCAGGCAAGCAATTCGTACGCCTGGTCTCCATCAACGCCAAAACCCCTCGGTATGGCGGATCTCCCTATCCCGGGAGTTATGAATTCTGCAATGCCGCAGCTTCTTTCTTGGGGCATTAACAGTTACGGCCCGCTCATGCTCATCTTCGGATTTATTGCATTCTTGAAGTCGTACACGTATCAGGCTCAGTCATGGTTCGTCGCGTACTTCAGTGAGTAGCATCAACCGATTATACCGATCGCGTTTCTAACATCGCCTAGCTACGACTACGAGCGTGGAAAGCACCGATGAGATGTACGATATGCTAATGGCATGGGCTTCCTCTCATGGACTCAACGAGGCTGCAAGATCGAGAATTGCTCGCGTGGGTGTTACATGGGACAACCAAAAGACTGATACTGGCCTTGTCAAAAAGCCCATCTCCTTTTCTCCATGGAAGGGTAGCTTTCCGTTCAAATTCGAAAATCATTGGCTGTACTATCAAACCGAAACAGTCATCGCTGGGTACTCCAGGAAAGAAGTAGTCTCCATCACCTGCATTGGAAGGTCCGGTCAGGTTCTAACCAGGCTCCTGGACCAGTGTCGACGCGAATACCTGCAGAAGAATGAAGGCAAAATCACTATATTTGAGAATCGTGGTGATTTTTGGAGGAGAAGGGCAACCAAAGAAATTCGGCCACTCTCTACTGTCTTGCTCCCGGAGGAGCAGAAGGAAGAATTGCTTAACGATGTGCGAGAGTTTCTCAACCCGGCAACTCGAGAATGGTACCATCATAAATCATTCGCATATCAGCGCGGCTATCTTTTCCATGGACCACCTGGCACCGGCAAGTCAAGCCTTAGCGCTGCCATCGCAGGCGAGTTTGGGATGGATATATACGTTGTCAACATTCCGGGAGTCGACGATCAAACACTGTCACAATTGTTCAGTGCGCTTCCAGACAGATGCGTCGTCTTGCTGGAGGATATAGATGCTGTGGGGATGGATCGCGAGGGCGAACGGATAGAGCGCAAACATCCCGTGTCATTATCAGGACTCTTGAATACGCTCGACGGTGTCGCTTCTCAAGGGGGCCGACTTCTGATCATGACAACGAACCACAAAGAGTTGTTAGACGCCGCGCTTATCAGACCGGGTCGCATTGATTTGAACATCGAATTTAACTTGACAGACTCCATCATGGCGGCAGAGTTGTTCAAGTTCATGTACAAGCCTGTGGCCGGGGCCAAGCCTTTGACTGGTGTTCGGGCTGATGTGTTGGCACGATGTGCCGCAGAGTTTGCTGCTCTTGTTCCAGAATTCGAGTTCAGCAGTGCGCAGATTACGTCCTACCTCTTACAGTACCGTGACTCCCCAGCCGTTGCATTGGAAAACGCCGAGGAGTGGGTTACACGAATCCTGCGTCGGAGAGCAGACAACTACACAAAAGTACCCTCTGATATGTTATGGAAGTCTGCGCCACATGCTTCTCCGGAAGTTCTGGCTGAAAGTGATGAGGAAGGACTTAGGGGGAGAAGCATGACAAGGTCAGAGCCTTGTCTCCGAAGAACCGAAAAGTCCTACGATCTACTTCGCACTAGAGGGTAAGCAAAGACCAACCGAGCTGCAGTCGACCCGTTATATATGCTAACTGAATGCAGTGTCTCTCCACCCCCATTGCTCGGTCCGCAGAGTGACGCTTCTCTGGATGCCACAGACGCCACACCTGCTAGTACAGGGAGCGCAACTCCTCACCCAGCTGCGGTTGGACACCCGACAGACTTTCACTACTCTCTTGACAGTGTCAATATGGAAACCCAAGTTGAAAATCACAAACAACACGACAGCTTCACCCATTATTCAGAAGGCTCTAGTGAAAGCCTTTTCATGATCCCACTAAAGGTCAAAGCGCAGCGGGTCCCAAGCTCTGCTACCCACAAATCCAGAAAGCAACGATTCTTGCCCTGGGCGCGCTAGTCTAGCCCCGAATCCTCAACCTAATACGTTCGGCTGGCGCTATTGGAGCCTCGTCCCCAACGAAAGGCTAAATACCACGGGGCAGCGAAATCACTGGCCGAGGTTAAGGATACGACAGAGGTGGTTGAAGAGGCGGAAGTTGAGAGTAGCCACCCTGCACCTGAATTGAATGTTTGAGTTTATCAGATTGATACAGGTTTAATGAGCATGCTATTTTTTTTGCTGTCAACTTCACGAAGTGGGTGTCTTGTACGGTCCGTGTGAATGAAGGTGCCTTTGCACCAACATGTTCTGCTTTACTAGCTGCTTTCGGTGGGACTAATTGAGTGTATTGCAGCCGCACAAGTACTTCGTTAAATTTTGATCATTTTCTGCTTGAGGGTGACAAGGCTGCGTGCTGTGGAGTTCGTCGACTATTTCCGCCAGGAGGCTGAGCTGAAAATCGCTAGCCACTCCAGCATCGTAGCCACGCCCTATCTGAAGCCAATCAATCGACTTATTGGTCAATGCTTCTTCGGGTCATTTACTAGGAGGGGAAATATCGCCGATAAGGTGGCGACGGTTTAGACTTTGAGTTCACAGACCTGTCCATTGGGTGACATTCCCTGGTAGTTGATTCCGTCTCCCCGCCATTTGTTGGCTTGACGTACAACATGGATGTATAGCTGTATAACCTTCCCACCCTCTGTTGAGAGTTAAACAGCATTATCTTAAGTCACCACGCTCCTTGTGAACTCGCCAGCCATTATCTATTTGCATCACCATTCTCCGTGTGCCAAACCATTTCGCTTCTACCATGGAAAGCAATAGAGACATAGTAATTCGCGCATTACGTGCAGCGAGTGCAGCTGCTAACAGCCTTCTCGACGTCCGAAAATATCAGTCCCCCGACAGGGCTTTTCTCCAGCTCGCTACCCAGCTTATAGCGGAAGCCGAGATCATCATAGCGCATTGTCAATGGCAGGACGTCAGGAAGAAGATAGAAGGACTCCAGAAGGACGTGGAAGAAGTGCGGAGTAACTACCCATCCGACATAGGCGCGATCATCTTTGAGTTGTCTTTAAACGAAGAGGATATTGTTGAGAACCCACCACCAACAGTCGCAATGTTGCTTGATTTATACACGCGGATAGTGCGGATCTTGAGGTACGTTCTACTACCGGATCTGCTATTCCATTACACTGCCTAATTATATTTTTTAGGAATGGAAAAGAGACCTTTCGTAATGTGTTGGGATTAATGGGCAAGAGAATGGCTGCGGAGGAGCTTCTGGCTTTGCGTAGGGAGTTGTACGGCATTTCTAAAGATGAGAGCGTACTGGGAACCAGGGAGCCGCGCAGCGGATGCGTTCGGGAACAGAAGCAGGCGACTATGAACGCAACGCAGCAGATTGCGGCACGGATCGCGGAAATTGAATCTGCTCAGAACCAACCAGAGTCCCTGATACAGTTGATGTTCTACTAGTCGCTGGCCCAAATATCTTCAGCTTCGACCGTATTTCCACGCCATTGAAGGCGCAGATATCGACAAATGTCAGTGCGGCTTTAGACCCAGACCGTACTAAACATCATGTTCAAAACACAGAAACTAGACAGAGAGTGACAGCTAGCTAGTCAACGGCTATACCAATACACCATTCATCACGGAAAGAGGGAAAACATCAGGATGTATTATCACTGTGGGTCGGCGTTCATTACCAGAGTCAGCACAAGCCGGCCCTGGTAGACTTAGAACCTTCTTCGAACCCAATACGCCAAAGATGACCGGCTTCAAACCAATCAATTCGCAGTCTCAAGAGTGAAAAAGACCGCTGGGAGTTCGTGGACGACTTCTGCTAGGTGGTTGAGCTAAAAATAGCTAGCCAATCCCACATCGCAGCGCTGTCAGAAGCCAGTCAAACGGCTGGTAGCCAATGTTTCTTCGGGTCATTCACCGGAAGTAGGATACTGCGGACAAGGGCAGGCACTTCTGTAAAGCATTTGGATTCAGAGACCCGTCCACTGCGGGTGGTTACTCCCTACTTCGGCAGTGCTAGGTGCCTCTGATGAGTCAAAACAGCAGATTTCTGCATCATAGGAAACTGGTAGGCTCGACGCAGCCGCCCCCCCNGAGGTGCGTAGCAAGTAGATGGGCCTATCCTTGGAGACCAACTTTGTAACTAGGCATTATCTTGCGAAACTTTCTCCGCGTCATTAATGAACGGTTGTTCCCGCTAGTCTTCGCTTCGGGTGACCGTATAGGCTGCTTGTGACGAGTTTCAATGTGCTTAACAAAAGCCACCAGGCTCGACCTGTCCTTGTCGTCACAAAAAGGGCAACGGTAAAATCCTGCCGGCGTCAAGAACATCCACGGTTCTGGTTCGCAGCCCTTCAGGTACCCCCTTAGCTTAGCGATGCTGTGGGCAGAAGGCAGGCTAGCCTTCGGCCACTTATGAAGGTGCTCTCGTGCATCTTGGGTATGATGCTGCGTGCCATGCAGAACCTGACTCTGCCGCAATAGGTGCTCGAATGGAGGCAGCGGCGCTGGTATTTCTTGTCCCAGTGACAGGGGTGCCATGGTAGGTATCTGCTGGTGGACAGCGTAGCCCGGAATCGGCGAGACACAGACGCTCGGAGGTTTTGCCGACATTGTCGGGCCATGGCGTGGGTGTGCTCCCAGTCAAAATGGCCTGCGAGGGCATGTGGCTGCGCGTCTCAAACAGGAAGGAATGTAAACAACGTTGGCGGTGGAAAGATGAAGGCAAAAATTTGACATGGAGGAGTTTGCGTTGGCCCGTCGAGCAGAAGTACCCAGGAAAAGGAAACGCCTGGGGACGAAAGGTTTTGTCGGTGCTAGGGGCCAAGGGTTTATCGAAGAATTCACTAAGCCAAAAAACATCCTCCACCAAATTTGTGGTAGCCTTGCGCCACAAAAGGACGTACTCCACTGCATATACCTCCATAGCACGAACCCCTGTCAGCGCCAGATTCAGCGGTTCATGGTCTGGTACCACTTTGGCTCGAAAATCGCATATTACCCTTTATTCCCTTGTTTTGCTCACAGCATCCAGGCTACATACCGATCTACATCGGCTCGCATGAGCGCATCGAATGAGCTGACCTGGCTATCTACGGAGTCCAGTACACTTACGACAATCGAAGCAAGTAGGACGGTTGGTTCCTACTAGGTATTTAAATTTTAAAAATAGCATAATCTATGGCGAAAAGCAGCGGGCGTCAAGCAGCGGGGCTAGCTTGTCCCTGGGTAGTCTAACCCAATAAACTCGGTTGACCTCTCAAGGCGGTTTTCTGAGATGAGGACCGAAGTGTCTAATTTTAGTTGACATGGTGTTGAGCATTGGCTATTTTGTAGGGCGGCTAGTCAACCAATGACAAGCGGCAGGTGAATTGGAGCATGCCTGCACTGGAAGCGGTACATAAAGACTGCCACTCCCGACAGCTAAGTAAATGGGAGAAGCTGCGCAATTACAAACTTCAGGTACCAAATTACACTCATATTAAATTTATACAAGAAAGAATGTCCGTGACGCACCATACTCCTGAATGGTCCCGCAGGCTTAACGTCCGTTCAACAGGACTATTCAAGAAAGCCGCAGAGCTTACCAAGCTCGAAAACGTCCGGGTTACTATACTGGTCTCGTCCAACGCCTATTGCTACAGCTTTCTGGGTCATGGGGCTGATGACTGGTCTGGGTTGCATCAGCTAGTGTCGACCCAGAGCGATAAAGTGGCAACCCTAGATGACTTCACCACGGTATCGCAGCGCAATGCTAAGCGATTTCAAGCCGCTTCCTCAACTGCCATTAGCCTTAGGGCCGCCAATGATGCTGCACCGAATTTGCTTGCTAAGCGTCTGGCAGCACTCGAAGAAGAACTGAGAACCATAACAGTTGCGACGGTATTACCAAAGGCTGACAGAAGTCGCCGCTCGCCGCTTGTCAGTGAACAGGGTGAAGCCCCGGCACAGCGCTGTTCCACTCCGTGCACGACCGAAATGATCCCAGAACCGCATGAAACGCCAATGCCCACTCAGACCGCTCTCGATGCCTCATGCAGCACTCCAGACGCGGCAGGACTAGCTGTTAATAGGATCATGAGCGCTGGGGATGGCAGGGTGCAGAAGAGAACTGCTCCAGGACGCCGCGCACTAGGCAGAAAATAGACGCAGCAACTGCCTCCTATACCTGTGGGATAATTAACATCGGGTGGTCAGGAGGATAAGCTGTGCAATTTTGATTAGCTCGCCAACTAGCTCTCCAGCTTGTTCTTCCAGCAAGGCTGGATTTAAGTGCACGTTGAGAAATTGAATTCCTCCATTTCAGTTCTGTCTGTCGCTAGCGAAACACTTGTGACCTTTCGTAGGGGCCTGGCAAGTTCAAAGAGACAGAGCAGATAGAATAGCCCAAAGCCCACCAGAGTCCTTGATACAGTTGATGTTTTACTAGCCGCTGCCCGAATCAAGAGTAGGCCCCGAACTGATATCTTCAGCTTCAACCTGGGAGACGGGTACTGACGACAAAAAATGACGACGGGGGGCTGTAAATATTCCTTGCTTATTAATAGGACCATGGCGGTTTGGGCCATGACACAAGCCTTTCAACAGGCCGAAGTTGCGGCGTGGCAGCCCTACGCTTGAATTAAAAAGCGTTTCGAGTTAAGAACAGATTGATACAAGTTTAATGAGCATTCTAAGTTGTTTTTAAACCCAATGTCACAAGATGATATGTCCTGTACGAGGGCTTGTGAACGAAGTTGCCTTTGCACCGATATGTCCACGTCACTAGCTGCTCTTACGGTGGCGGCAATGGCTGCATGTGAAGCCCGAATGGATGCTAGACTTGGGTCAGCATCAAATCTTACTGGGACAAAATGCGTAAGAATTCATTCAAAGTCGCTAATAGCCAACGGAACTCTATTAAGCCGTATGCCACTTGCTTCCCCGACTTCTTGATGAGAGCTGGTGCCGAATGGCCCAGGCCGGCCGCGTCAAGGGTCAAAAAAAGGGGTAGAAGGGGGCAGCCCCGGTTGACCTGCAGCCTTCTTCACAATACAAGACGTGAGGGTTGCCGGGCTCAAACCAATCAACTCATCATCTTAGCCGCCGGGCCGATCATATAACGCGAGGCCGGAGGCGACGGAGGACGGCCCCACACCTCACCGGAGAAGGGCCGGCGACGATGGACGCTGGAAATTATTTTTAGCTACTCCGGTCTACTATAAAGCTAAGCAGTCGCCGGCTCGCCACGGCGTTCAGTCCTCCATTCTCACACAATATTAGCCATGGCAGACCAGATTTGTTTTGTTCCTCTTGAAGAGAAGATTTCGATTCTTGAAAGTTCTCTTGCTTGCCTCGTTGACATTGAGCTCACACTCCAGGAAACTCTTGGCAGCATCAACCTTCTTCTGCTGACTATAGCGATGCGCAGCCATTGTACGTTCACAGAACGGAAGCCGGGGCTGGTGATCATGGCCACAAGGCTGACTGGACAAACAGAATCCACATCAAGAAAGGCAACGTCGGCGATTCCGATCCCGCTGACGTTGAGAAAGGCCGAGAGGACGCTGACGGCAATGACCATGCGGATGATCACTCCGTCACTTTGAGTGCTTGCGCAGTCCACATGACCATTGGAGATGAAGATGTACATGAGGTGGATTCTTTTGTGTGGGATGAAAGCAAGGGCAACTACAAACATCTTGGCTCTCCTCGTCGAATCACCTCGTGGTTGCACTTGAAGAAGCAATCACGGAGAGAGCGTTATCGCTCGCGTCACAACAAGATACTCGCAACGGTCGTGTGGAAGGGGTGGCGGGTGGTAATCGCCCGTCTTGGTCGTGATACCTGGCGGGGCAGCCACGGCAGGTCACTGCTCACAGCAAATTCCAAGGGCATGAAGAATTTGATGAAAGGAAAGTGTGCGGAATTTCAGATTCAGAGAATCTAGGAAATGAACAGCTTCTTTTATCTTGCCATCTGTATCCCATCTCGAAGTCGACCGATTTTTGGACTTTGGGAGTTATGTTATGATGTAGTTTGTCGTACCCATCCTGCAGAGGCTCTTTTCGTTTGACGAGGAAGGCCGTTATATCCCTTGTAGGAGATGTGTATCTTATTTTGCCGCTGCCCTGATCGCCAAGTTGATTGACAAGAAAATCGGCGCTGACGGTCTTGATCTGATGAAAGAATGATGGCCCAGCTGCGGGTGTTTGAGGCACAGGCAGACTCCAGCCCCATCCACCATAAAAACGGTGTCTCTGCCTCCCCCTGGTCAGCTTGGTGTCCTCCACACAGAGGCAATGGTGCCCGTAAATGAGGAGGGAAGTTTCTGGATTGAATATTATAAGAGGACCATCGATCAGTTGCAACCTTTGGGATAATGTCGGCGTTGATTACTGGGGAGAATTGCTGATAATACAGCCAAATTCGCTTTTGCTCAACCGAGATTATAGAGCTGGCTGCACGAAAACCCCCAGATCAGAATCAGCACCAGCCGGCCTCGGCAGACTTAGAACCTTCCTCGAATCCAATACACCAAAGATGGCCGGCTTCAAACCAATCAATTCGCAGTCTTAACCGCTGAACAAGCATGGCTGCGTGGGGCCGGAGGAAACGGAGCACGGCCCCACATGTCGCCGTCCTCCGCCAGCGACAACGAGCGCTGAGAATTATTTTTAGCAACCCCGGTCTGGTCTAAATCCAAGCACTGCGGACTCCCTAGAGCCATGGCAGACCAGATTTATTTCATTCCTCTTGAAGAGAAAAATATGATCCTTAAGAGCCCTCTTGCCTGCCTCGTGGACATTGAGCTCATACCTCAGGAAAATCTTGGCACAATAAACCTTTTGCTGCACGAGCTCTCTGGCCTTGACGAGAAGACGCAACTTCGATGGCAGACGTCAGATCATTCGCGTCAGTCCTCAAGAAGGAAGCACGTTTCCTCACCATACACAGCGTAAACGAGTGATTTTGGTTATACAGAAGTTGAGGAGGGCCAGGAAAGGCCTGACAAGTTCAGAGAGACAAAACAGATAGTATAGCTGTAGGCGAAGAGCAACCATAGGTCCCGTCGCTTGACAGGGAAAAGTCTCTCATGCAGGAACCGCCTGACAAGCACAGTTTTCCTGCAAGAGAGACAGATCCCCCAGATACTGGGAGCAAGTTGTCTATAGTTGCGCGCTGCATAGCCGCCAGAAGAAAGAAATAAATAAATAGGAAGGCGGATGGGACAGTCTATGATTTAATAAATAAATACAAGCAGGCACGTTCTAGCAATCATAGAAAGGGTGAGTGCCAGCACGTCCAGCAGCCCATCGGCCGCTGCAGGGGGTGGCTGTGGAGGGCACTTCAGGTTTCCAGCACCCATCTCCCGCCGACTTGCTGGCAACCTGCTCTAGGGGTGGGGAGAGCTTTTGTGCTTCCAGCACCTACCTTCCCCGACGTTACTGGCCTGGGTAGTCCGAGGTAGGGGGCCGCAGCACAATCTAGGTTGCCAGCACCTGGCGTCCGCTAATGTACTGGCAATGTTGGGGGAGGTAGGTGCTGGAAATTGGAAAGCGCTCCCCCACCCCTAGCGCAGGTTGCCAGCAAGTCGGCGGGAAGTAGGTGCTGGGAACAGGGGGTGCTGGCCACTGTTGTAGCGGTGGTTGCTGGGAACCTAAGCCAGACGGCCCGCTGAGCAGAAGGTGCTGGAAATGTGTGAGTGCTACTTTGCTGGCAGAAGTAGTTCCACAGTTGCCGGCGCTGGGACAGGCCTGGCAACTCAGCTAGCAGCTCCTGCTAGCAGCTACCAGTTGCCAGCGCCTGGCTTGGCCCAATATTCTGGCAACTGTCGGCTACCAGCACAGTCTAAACTGCCGCTACCGGTAACTCTCAGGTGCTAACACCCACTAAACTACAACTTCCAGCACTAGCTAAAGCAGCGTCCAGTTGCCAGCATGAAGCTGAATAAGTTGTCAGCAACAACTATTAAAATAAACAGGCCCCACTATGAGCCTTGTCCGTTAGGTCTCGAAGCATTGCCAGCAACAACCTGTATCGGGCGAGCACTGACTTATCAACCAAATCCATGGGCATTACCAGCAACTACATACAGCCGCTAGACTTGCTTCTTTAAAGAGGCCTCTGTCTGAGGTATTGCCAGCAACAACATGCATCAGCTAGACTTGCGTATCCGCAGAGGCCTAGGGCATTGCCAGCAACTCCTGTCGTCAACACCTGTCTTATTTATTAAACCATAGACTGTCCCTCGTCAATACCCGTCTCCCAGGTCGAAGCTGAATACAAGGCGCGTGATCGCGTGATTTGCTGCAAATTTTATCATTTCAAAGTTAAGTATACATCTTCACTAAAGCGAAGTGTTATTAAGAGCAGTGTAAAAGACCTGAGCATACATTTGTTTCTCTGGCTTGTACTAGCCAGCCATCCCAAATCACGCATTAATTTTAGCACGCCCCAATAAGGTGTTAAATTAAACAAAAAACCACGGACACATATGTATAACACATGTCCCAAAAGCAATAGCTTGCGCTGCCTAAACTTAAATGATTTTAACTTAACGGCACTGAGTTTTCAGAGCAACACCCTCTCCTGTGAAACAGTCACCATGTCCCTAGATGAAAACGCCGATAGTGGCAGCGTCCACGACAGTGAGGGCATCGAAATGCCGGGCTTCTTCGAAAAAAAATTGCAACGAAGTCTCTTTAGAAGGTGCGTGATCGCATGCAAAGTTAAGCATGCATATCGCTTTATTACGACTAACCAGGTAGATAGACTCATCAGCTTTATCGGATGTGGCACTTGGGCTCAGCAGGAACTTTGTGCGACTCGATGCGACACAATTTTTTGCGCGAACCTGGGAGCCGACGTTCACTGCCTGGACATCGCTTTTGAGCATTACGCAAATAGTGCCGAGTGTCCCGCTTACAGTCGACAGCCTCGCCCCGGCTGTACGTGCCCTAGACGAAGTCATTAGCGGCAAGCATGACCCATACCTTCCTCCTAGATTTGGACATGTCCATCTATTCCACTATCTGGGATCACTGAAGGGCAGAATAGAGCGGGATAAAAAGTGTGGCCTAATTGAGGCAAAAAGTCACGTTACCAATGCTGCACTAGCATATGAGCTCTATCGTAACGCGCAAGACAAACCCACTACCACAAGTCGTTTGCGTCGTCTCAGACTCATAGGAAACCGCTGGAAAGACGCTGTTGGCTCCTCACCATTCCTATTGCTGGCGTTCTCCAAAACCGCGGAATCCTTTGCGTAAGCGCATTCAAAACTCAAGCCAAATATTATAGCTAATTTTGCGCAGAAAATACCCTTCAAAGGCAGACAACAAGACATTTCGAAGCCTGGTTCTGAAGGCTTCAAATGATATGCCGGAGGAGCTGAAGAACGTTTGCTACGAGCTATCCATTATTGCCGAACAGGAGGCTGCGAACAACTCGTCCCCTGATGACATACTGAAGAATGGGCTGAGGGATGGTGTGAAAGAATGTCTCTTGACGTCCAAATGAGGATAATTTACGGCGGCAGATTAAAGCTTTTAGACTCTCATGCGCAACAGACGAGATTGTGAACCTGGAAGATGAGAAGTTTGAAAATATGAGAAAAGGCAGTGGGACCCCCGCATCGTCGCAAAGAAGTAGCCTCATGCTATTATTCCACAAGCATTGCTAGATTTAGGAGGCTTTGACTTTTATTCGTTACAACTATGGCAGNATAGATCTTTTTTTTTAAAAAAAAAAATACATAAATAAAGAACACACGTTAAGTAAGAGTATATTTTTTTGGTTTTCATAAAAAAAATCTAAATATAGACTGAAAGCTCCAGAGTGGTTTTATTGCTTATTGAATTCAGCTTCATGCCTGCTAATCCGCCCAACAAACGACTCTAGATCGCCGAGGGCTTGTTGGCAGCACCTAAGCGTCTTGTTCCATCATAAACTTCGCACTTTGCCCGATCAAAACAGGCCAGGACTTCATAACCTTCTCGTGTGCACGGGCCGTAGAGTAGATTGTCGCATGCGATACATTGTTTGTGTCTGAATTGAGAAAGTCGCGTATGGTGTGGTGAGACTTCTTGTCCTTGGTCAAAGCAAAAGAAGCACCCACATCTAACACTAGCCGATTTGGGGGTTGGGGAGCTCTGATACTTTTCCGGAGACGTTGTGTACGTGACGTAAATAGTTCTCAGAAAGACGGTTCTCAGAAAGAACCGACCACTGGGTGCACAGAGGACAACAGGGACCGCTAGGTGCACAGAGGCCAACAGTGACCAATAGGTGTACAGGACAACAGTGACCAGTAGGTGTACAGGACAACAGTGACCACTAGGTGCACAGAGTACAACAAGGACCATCAAAGTAGGTGCTTCCGTCAAAGTAAGTGCCTTGTTAAAAAANGTGACTTGTTAAGATAAGTGCTCTGCTAAAAGAAGTGCTCTGCTAAAAGAAGTGCGCTGCAAAAAGAAGTGCGCTGCTAAAAGAAGTGCTCTGCTAAAAGAAGTGCGCTGCTAAAAGAAGTGCTCTGCTAAAAGAAGTGCGCTGCTAAAAGAAGTGNCTCTGCTAAAAGAAGTGCTAAAGAAGTGCGCTGCCAAAAGAAGTGCGCTGTCTACCTTTCTACTCTCACGCTGCCTATCCACGCTGTCTGTCCACGCTGCCTATGCCTGCTTCCTATCCACGCCGCCTATCCACGCTGCCTATCCACGCTGCCTATGCATGCTGCCTGGAACTTAGTACCAGAAGACTGTCTCTGTGTTTCTCTGCCTACCTGCACACTGACTCCCCTGTTCTGCCTACTGTGCCTACCAAATGCTGACTCCAAACACTGACTCCCTGTCCTGCCTACCGTGCCTACCAAACGCTGACTCCAAACACTGACTCCCTGTCCTGCCTACCGTGCCTACCAAACACTGAACCCCTGTTCTGCCTCCCCTGTTCTGCCTTCCTCCGCTGTGTCCCCCGTGTATAACCACGCTGCCTTCCACGCTGCCTATGCATGCTGCCGATAGATGCTGCCGATGGATGCTGCCCATCCACGCTGCCTCTCACTGACTTTTTATGTTTGTTTGTGATATTCCACCCTAAACAATATTAGATCAATGCTA
The DNA here is from genome assembly GCA_027627215.1 of Lecanicillium saksenae. Classification (NCBI taxonomy): domain Eukaryota; kingdom Fungi; phylum Ascomycota; class Sordariomycetes; order Hypocreales; family Cordycipitaceae; genus Corniculantispora; species Corniculantispora saksenae. The sequence goes on along the minus strand of JANAKD010000064.1, from coordinate 5,751 downwards.
ATAAATAAATTATTTACTCGCAAGGACTGAAATTTACCCCCTTAAGATACAGTAGTGAAAGTAGTCAAGTTTATAAGAGTGATACTTGTGCGACAATCTCAGACTTAACCCGAGCTTGATTGTAACAACCTCAGCGTCAGCTCCTGGAAGTGCCTGCCAAAAAACGTTACGCGAGACTGCCTGAGAGACTGCCTCAGGAGAGACCAGGCCAGGAGGGGTGCAAATCTTCAAAGGAGTGACGGACCTGATCTTAGGCTTACTTATTAAAACCTTCGCATTCATATTCTAGTATTATATTATTAATAATATTAACATGTATATCTGCAATGATATGCGTTGATTATCTTCAGCACTATATTATTCTGTATTATTGGGGTTGAAGTGTATCACCAGTCAAAGTTGGGTATTATAGTTACCCATTTAAAGTAACACAACTAAACCTAGCAGACTTTCAGGCTCCTAGGACGAAGGTCTCTGCGGAGCCACGGACAAACGCAGGGCTTACTCTGCGACTTCCTTCCGTGCGTGACAATTGCCTCTCTTTTCTCTCTGGACAAGAAATAATAATACCACAGCATCGACCGCGGCCCATGCTCCTACACCATAAGCTGTCAAGTCATGTTGTGTCGTTTGGGCAAGTGTAACGCAAAGCTAGGTGTCTACAAGTGTGTGCATGGTACAGGCCCGCGCATTCAGGAAGCTGCGTGCGTGGAAGGCTGCGTGCGTGGAAAGCTGTGTGGGTGCAAAGGTGCGTTGGTGCAAAGGTGCGTGGGTGCAAGCTACGAGTGTGCGCATGAGCTGGGCGTGTGGTGCATTTGCACACACTCGGGTTTGCACCAACGCAGCTTTGCACCCACACAGCTTTCCACGCACGCAGCTTTGCACTCACACAGCTTTCCACGCACGCAGCTTTGCACCACGTAGGCTTTGCACCACGCAGCTTTGCACTCACACAGCTTTCCACCCACGCAGCTTTCCACATGTGCGTTGAAAGTCGCCGCAATCCACCTCGAACTGCACAAGCAATAGCGAGAGCCTACACGAGCGTCAAACGCGCGTTGAAAAATTTTAGGGCACTTTTTCGAGCGATCGGACTTTCCAGGCGCTCTAGAGTTGTAGTTAGCACCTATTAATTAATCACCACTTATTTTAATTCCAACTAGTTATTCTAGCTTCAACTTGTTAATTTTAATCAGAGCTTGGGCGCTTCTTTTAATGGCCTGTGTGTGTAATGAGGCTGCGCCCAGCCCCAGGAATGTCCAGTACAGTACCTACGCTTTCTTAACAACCAATTAAAATTAACACGGCCTCTAAACAAACCTTTATTCTGACCAGCTCCAGGCATCACACATATTACTACATATGCGTCCGCAGTGCAGTGGAGGGCTGCACATGGAGCAAATGCACATTTCCTCTGCGAAGCTAAGCACTTCACCATGAAATCATCAACTTCACTAAAAGGCAATGAGAATTGTGCTCTTGAGCAATATCTTCGGCCAGATGCCGTGAACTTTTGCAATCAGAATACCGGAGAGATTTTAACCTTTTGGTTCGCTTTAAAACTTGATACGTCCGTGTCCAATGAGATGGAAATTCCTGATGTGATGGTCGCTCTAGCGACAGTTGAGGCCATCTTATGCAACACCAAACATTATTGGCAACGACGGCTTGCCTACATACAGCTTAGAAGAATTCTCGATTCACTTGAGGAGATGATGCGAGTTCAGAGCAATCACAAGCCGGGCAGCTCCCAAGAGGCTCTGCGGACTTATGCGAAAGCCCTGGGACAGTCCGGTGTAGGCCACGTCGCGCATCGCAAACGGCTTAGCCTGCGTTGGTCCCTGTGTACTGGCGACTCGCTTTTTTTAGCGGTCGCCTACTCTGACTGTGCCGAGGTCATGGTGTAAGTGTTATCAAGTACTTCTGAGCAGGCTCTAACTGAAACACCATTAGCAAGAACTTTTCGACCACCCAAGAAACCCTGAGGGACATTTCGAAGAAGGCAGTCCATGCAGTTCGTCAAAAGTACAATGCGACTACCGTCTTTCCAATCTGAAATGAGCTGTGCGAAAATTAGCGTTCGTGGCCTGTGTTGCTGCTCGAATTGTCCTCTATAGAGACAAACAAACCAGTATAGAACTGAGAGAGGACATTCAATATATATGACTAGATAAAAATATTAAATACAGTCGTTTAGCCCCGTTACCCCTCAATAATCTCTCACTTGGTTCCGGGCCTTTGAACACCTCTTCGTTTTTCACTGAACGTTAACTACCCACTGTTTCTTTTTAAAGCAGACAGGACTCCTTTGGCGGAGCTTATCACGACTAAAAAGAATTACTTCTACGCCACAAAATTGCCACGAGATGAACACCCAACTGCAGAGTATTGAATAAATATATTTTCAAGCTATCGCACGAAACCTTACCGAATGTGACGATCCGCAATCAGGTAAACTCACTGCCTGGGAATTAGACAGTAGCTCTGACCCACAACATCCCTACAGCATATATTCACACAATCGCCACGTTGAGAAACCGCGACTTCAAGACATTCGTATGGTAAATAGTAGTATATTTACTGGCATTTATATCTTTTGAAGATATCATAGTTATGATGCTCGGCCAAATGACTTTGGAAAGCCGGCAGTGTGCGGAATATCGCTTTTTTTCCCGCGCATTGCGGAGCTGGGCATTGCACAGAGCGCTGCCCAATATTCTTCAAATGTCGCGCAAGAATATGATCTCTTGAACGGTAGGGGGAGCAGAATTTGCGGAATCTTTGATTTGGTGCAATGTCCCCATCCCAGAAGCACATGAAACATTGGTCTCGCGCGCATTTCTGGGGTCTGCATGGTGTATCGAGCTTTGGCACTGACTTTGGCGCTCGTGCTTCCTTCCGTATGCCCAGTGATAACATAGCATGGGTGGTGTATAACCTGTGTTGCAGCCGCGTAGGGCTGTCTAGCATACTCGTATCGGCGATAATTAGTTCTGCAAGCATTCGACGCTCGGATAAATTGTGATCAGTTTGCGGCTGCCAGTCTCCAGCATCCAAGTCGGCATCATTACGCAGCTGCGCATTAATTTCGGTTGTGCTGATTGTATCAAAAAATTCTTTTCGCGTGGCAGTTTTGGCAAGTTTTCGTAGGTATGCTCTGGTCGATTGTACCTTGCTTTCCACCGTGCGGTACATTTGGTATAACTTGGTTCCTGTTGATTCGGCCGCTTTAATAGTCCCAGATTCTCGGCGCACCTCCGAACTGAGGGAGTCTCGCAGTTCAATCAACTTGGCGAGCGTTGTATCGGTCTTGATTTCGTTCAATTTTGCGGTGCTCGCTTGAGTTGGCGCTCGGGGATCGACAGAACGACTCATGTGGCCTGCGGCTTTCAGCAAGGCCTTATTGGAGGGTCGACCAAGGAACGCCGCCACCGTGTCACACTGGACGCGTTGGTTGATGTAAGCCTGGTACGTCGCTGCATCTATGTGCTGCATGACTTGCTGGAGCTGCGCCTGCGTCCCGACGGCTAGTCATGTTAGCAGGCCGTAAGTTTCGCGATCAGGGGTCTGCTTACCTTCGACTGCTTCGCCGGATCCACGTCGAATGCAGTACGGATTCAGTATCTGCATAAATCCCGTCATAAGGCCGAGCCTTTGGAGATAATAAAGATAGGTATGATAGTGTATTGCCTCCGTCGGTGATGTTTGGATTGTTCCTTCGTGCGTTACTAATGCCTGCCGGAAGATGGGGATATCTTTGATGCTATCTTTCCAGTCAAACTCTAGCGAGCGGCGTGGCGCGCGAACTCTAATCTTGTAGAAATCCTCCACACTTTGAATTTCGGCGGCAAAGGCGTTGTCTAACAGTGCTAAAGAGAGGAATAGAAGGATTGCATCAAATAAGAAGGTGTCCACCTCGTAGAAAATAAACGTTTTTCTAGGGCTCAGTTAGTGATTGGCCTCAAGGCTGATGGGGTAATATGTACGGATTTTCCCTTCGTTCCCAGCCTTTAGTGAACCTCAAGGTTACTTCCATGACCGGCAGATCTCTTCCGCCGTCAGGATTCTTTAGAAGGACCAGTTTCACGTCCCTGTAGCAAATAGTCTTAAAATCGTCCTCCTTTGGGTCCCATTCTTCTGCGTATTTTGGCTGACCCTCTTCATCACTGCCGAAGTAGTGATCGTAGATAGCTTCTTTGCTGAGCTTTTTATAGGCGAGGACCCTCGGGCGAGTCGCTGTGTACGCCTGAATGAGGATCATGAGGGCAAGCTGTATACGTTGGCGCTCGTCTGGGAACACTGACGTGTCGTGCACCCAATGATGGTGTAGGACGAGATAGACGTCGTCAACGTCCATCACAGGCTTTTCCTTGACCGAGGTATCGAGTTGGTACCGAATGGTTAGATAACCATTAATATACTAGGGCCGCACCCAAAAAGCGTCAGTAGGCATTTGGCAGGCGGAGATCCCATCAATCTCGTACATCGTTGATCTCTTCATTTCCTAATTTATCGAAGTCGAATCCAGTAGATTTTCGGTATACTTGGAATAGTATTCTCTTGTAAGCATGGACTGCGCTTCTCTTCCGTATTTTTTTGTGTGTATCTAACATCCATTCCAGGAAGGTCATGATGTCTTCCTTTGTGGATTGGAGTAGATGATTTTCAGCTTTGGTGCACAAATAGGCGCAATGTCTAATTTTATATTTAGAATACCGTTCAACTTATGTAGACTTTTTCTTACCTCATCCATTTCAGTTTGACACCATGCATGTTGACTTTGGTCGTGGGAGCATGTCGCTTTTTGACAACGCCATCTGTAGCAAGCCGTTGACGTTTAGATCGGTAGTATTCTGGAGGGCGTTGAGCACGATCAGGTGCCTTAGTGACCGCCATTTTTCTTCTTGACTTTAAAAAGGGTAGATCATGATAATTATTTGGCGAAGTCTGGTACTGAAGTTGACTTATATGCGCCGAGCTCCCATTAAAATTAATGGGCGCTTCAGAGTGGAGTGCGCCCAACAGTCATGGTGGTGTGGGGTGGACTAGCGGCCAGCGCTTCGCAAGTTTGCCTCCAAAAGCGGCATCCCAACCACCAAAAAAGGGCGTCATGTCCGCCGAAACTCGAGGCACATTTGCTGTGAACCTGCACTTTTTGTGTAAAGTTTTTTCGTCCTTTTAAGCTGTTAGAGATTCGTTAATGGGTCTCAAATTTCAAGCCACTTGGCGCGCTTCTGCTGCTTGCGCGTATCGTGGCCGTTATTACGGTCTTCCACGCCTGCGTTAGCAACATAACGGTATATCTCGTCTATGTTTATGCCGGTGATTTAATTAAGCGGCCTTCATAATAGGTTTAACCGGAAAGTATATTGGGATGCTATAGCTGGTTTGCTCACTCGACGTCGTATTCCTTTCTCAGCTGTTGAGCGGAGCGAGATGAAGGATCTCGCGCAGCCATCTTAACAATCCGGCAGGGCTAAAAGTTATAACTATAATATTCGCCCAATCCCAGCCTCTCAATTATACCTGGATACAAAAACGAGCATAAGTCAAAGCTACGGAATTATACCGGGTTTACTTTGGCAATGCCCGCACCTGCGTACGCGACAGCCGCCGATATGATGCCTTTCCAAAGCTCAAACTCCTTCTCGTTGCGGGGAGCGTACACGAGGGTATAGCCCCAGCCCAAGAGCGTGCCGCTGAGCCGGTGCCGCTGGCCCCAGCCCTTTTCGATAATCTCCCTCGAGTCCG
>JANAKD010000639.1:0-15203 GCA_027627215.1 Lecanicillium saksenae | reverse complement strand
AATATTTAGTTTATTAGTTATTTATAATATTACCTTTATTATTCTTTATATATTAAATAAAGACTTTTAATAGTTTATTATCTAAAAATTAATAGTTTATTATCTAAAAATTAATAGTTTATTATCTAAAAATTAATAGTTTAATAAAAAGAGTTAATTAAAAAGTTAAAAGATAATATAAAATTAAGATTATAAAGTAAAATAATAAGAAATAAAACCCTATTATATAAATAGTTAATATAAAGCTTTATTACTAGCCTACTAGTAGTATTAAGCTTAAACTCTATAAGTAATAACCTAATATTACAAACGAAGAAACACGAGGCGCCCGGAGGAGCGGCCCAAGGAAGCGGCCAGGTAAAGGAGCTGCAGGTCGCCCGATTAGGACGCGGGGTCACGTGACCAGATCACCGTGGATCACGGTAAGCCAGCAGTAATCCAGCATAGTATCTACAACACTAGATCACTTAGATCACTTAGTAATCTAAGGTGAGCTAAGGACTATAATAGAGAAATAGATAGGTACTTAAGGATAAAGTAATTTTATAGTATAGGATAGTCTAGATCTTTATTAATTAATCTAAGTAATAGTTCTACTATTAAAAGTTAATCTCTTAATAGACTTATATACTATAATACTACTATAAACTACTTATAATTACCTTATAGCTATTTAACCTAACTTACTTCCTAAGAAATAGACTCTTTTATAACTTAAAAATAAGCCACTATTATATTTTAATTAATCCTATTTAGTGAGTTACCTTAAAACCTTAAGTAGTAACTAAGATATCTACTATAAGTGGAAAGACCACTAACCTGGGAGCTAAGCTCTAATAGCTTATAATAAAGATCGCCGAGCTTAAGAAGTAGAACTAAGCCCTTCTTAAATAATAGAATAATATCTATAATACTATAGGAAAATATAAAGACTAGATCGCTATAGCCGCTATAAAGGAACCTACTGCCGCTGCCGGTCGCCGACCTAAGTTTCCTAAACCCGAACTATATAACGGGTATAAGGGCGATGTGAGGAACTTCCTCACCTAGGCCTAAGCCTATCTCTAAGTCAATAAGGAGACCCTCACAACCGTTGAGGACTAGATCCTCTATATTAGAAACCTCTTAACTGGAAAAGCAATAGAATGGTAGGAGCCCTCGCTGTAGGTATACCTTAAGCACAGCACTAAAGCCAGTGTAGATATTATCTATATCTTTTTAGATTATAAAACCTTTAAGGATTGACTCCTTAGTATATTTAGAAACCCTAATAAGTATAAAGAAGCTACTTAATAGCTTACCTATCTTAGATAAACTAGGTCTACCGCCTACTATATAAGAGAATTTAAATAAATCACGGCTAAACTTAATTAGGGATAAGAGGTATTTATTAAAATATTCTACTAGGGACTTAAAGAGGAAGTTAAAGATAATATCTATTAAATTAATTAACTAGAACTACTTAATAGCTTTATTAAGGTAGTTATTAAAGTAAATAACTGACTATATAAATAATATTAAGAAAGGGTAGGTGGCTATAAATTTTACAACTATATAAAGTTTAATAAACCTAATACTAGTAAAACTCGATGAACCTCTACTATATATAAGTACTACTCTAGACCTATAGAACTTAATATAGTATATAAGAAACCCTTTAAGTATTATAACTATAGGAAGCTAGGATATATAGTAAATAAGTGTTATTAACCTAAGAAAGACACCTAGAAACCTATAAAGGAAGGATAAAATATTAGTATAGCCTATTATAAAAAGCTGCCTATCTAGAATGTCAATATAATAAATAGTGAAGAATATATCTTAGATACTAATCTCTTTATTAATACCGCACACTACGACATTCAATCCATCGATGATACCAGCTCGGAGGACGAAGACTAGGAACATAATACCTAACCTCCGGCACCTAAAGCCGACGTACCACAAACACAACTAGATTCCCAGAACCTCGACGAAAGTTTTAAAGACCACTACAGTCTAATAGGACAACAATTCTACAACAAAGGAGAACTTATACAAGCCACAATTGCCGGGATAAATATCACCAACCTACTTATACTTCTCTTAAGCCTAGAAGAAAGACAAGAGCTATTATATATCAATAAAGATCACCTAGAAATAGGGCTTATATACTAAAACCACACTATAATCTTATAGGCCTTATACCCCTTTAATTATTATATATAATACCTCTAGAAGAAGTTAGACTATTATTAACTTCCTAGCTATAATCTATATAATAACCTACTTAAAGAGACTAATCTTAGGTACTAGAGGATTAATACCTAATCTAATAGGTTTATTATAATAAAATAAAATAATAAATTATATTATATTAAGGATAAAAACCCCTATACTATCTAAGTTATAACCTTATAATATAAAGATAGTAGAAATAATATAGTAGTAAGGCGCCTACCTAGCCTAAGCCTAATTAGTATAGATAATAAATAACTTAATTATTATTAAAGCTCTAATAAACTAAAAAAGGAAAGAGCCTAAATTCTCTTTAGTACCTTAAAGGAACTTAACTAATTAGGAAATAATAACTATTATTATTAGTAAGACTAACTCCTTAATAGGGATTTAACTAGTCTCTATATACTATAAATATTAGTAATATTATATACCTTATAGTTAATATCCTTATTAAAGGAAATAAGATTAAGGTAATAATAGATAATAAAGTATAAGGAAACTTTATCTTATTAAAACTTATTAATAGATTATAATTACCTTAAAATAAAAAAAATAAGCCTTACTAACTTATAACTATAAATAAAGGAGAAGTTAAGTATAGCTAAGGAATAGTAAATTAAGAAACTATATAACTTCTTATCTTTATTAAAGGCTATAAAGAAACTCTTATTATAGATATTATAAAGATCTTAAAATATAATATTATATTAAGGATACCTTAGTTATAGGTAAGTAATCTTAGAGTTAGCTAGAGAATAGGCTAACTCTAGTGGGATATACTAAGATATAATTATAGTAAAAAGAGTAGCTATAAGAAGAAGGTACCTTTACTAAATTATAGATAGTCTTAAGGAATTTATATAATAGCCTAAGAACTAAAAGCTAGTATAATAGAGATTTTTAAGGAATACTTAAAGTATAATAAGCTATTTAGTAATAAGTTAGAAATAAGACTACTAAAGTACTTATATTAAGACTATAAGATTAAACTTTAGCCTAGTAAGGAACTAAAGTTTTATAAGGTATATCTATAGAACCTTAAGTAAGACTAAGCGCTTAAGGAGTATCTAGAGGAGAACCTATAAAAGGGTTATATTAGACTATTAAAATCACTAATAAGATACCTAATTTTATAGATTTTAAAGAAAAATAGGAAATTATAACTATATATTAACTATTAATAACTAAATAAAATTATAATTAAGAACTAATACCTATTACCACTTATTATAGAAATCTAAGATAAGCTAGGTAAAGTTAAATAGTTTATTATCTTTAACTTAAAAGGGACTTATAACCTTATTTATATTAAGGATAGTTATAAGTAAATAACTACCTTTTAAACTATAAGAGGACACTTTAAGTACTTAGTTATACCTTTTAGACTTATAAATATATTAGTAATATTCTAAATTATAATTAATAATATACTTAAGAAATTACTTAATAAATTTATAGTTATATATTTAGATAATATTCTTATTTACTTTAATACTCTTAAGGAATATAAATAATATATCTATAAAGTACTATAGACCTTATAGAGGGCTAAACTCCTAATAGAAGTATTAAAATATAAGTTCTACTAATAGAAAGTTAAATTTCTAGGATATAAGATCTTACCTAGAGAAATCTAAATAAGCTAGTTAAAAATCTAAGATATTAAAGATTAACCTATACTAATTAACCTTAAGGAGGTTAAGGGATTTCTAGGCTTTATTAATTTCTATTAATACTTTATTAAAGGATATAGAGTTATAATTATCCCTCTTATAGACCTCACTAAGAAGGATATAGAATTTTATTAAGGTAATAAGGAGGCTAATACCTTCTAATAGCTTAAAGACTAGATCCTAACTAAACTAGTCTTACTTATTATTAACCTTAATAAACTATTTAAAGTGGAAACTAATACCTTAGACTTTATACTAGGTAGATAACTTAGTTAGAAGGATAACTAGGGATAACTTTATCTAGTCGCCTTCTTCTCTAAGAAACTTTATAGACTAGAACTTAACTATAGAATATATAATAAAGAACTTATAGCTATTATTAAAGTATTTAAAAAATAGAAATATTATTTAAAAGGAATAAATTATTAAATTATAGTCTATATTAACTATAAAAACTTAACCTCCTTTACTAGATATAATAAAAATCTATTTAATCTTTTATATTTCCTTACTTAAAAAAGCACCTAATAATATTACTATTATAGAACTAATTATTGTGGAATTACTAAATAAATATAAAGTTAAGAAAATACTTAAAATATAAGGAAATATTAAAAATCACTAATACCTAATTAAATAGAAAGGGTACCTTAACTTTAAAAACACCTAAAAACTAGTAAAAAACCTCACGAGCTATTCTAACCTGATCTAATAGCTTAAAGGGCGACGTCTTACTAATTAAGCTTACCCTTAGGTATATAAGAACTATCGGAGAAAACCGCAGTCTAGTCTAACACGTCGGCGTGACCAAGGGCCTATACCCTAACCACCGCTTTAGATTTAGCCCGCTCGGCCTCGTCGAGCTCGTCTAGAGACTAAAGACCACGTTTGACTATAGTAAATCCGCGAGTCACTAGGGACTCCCTCTATTTATAAAGGCGTTTAAGTTTCACCAACACCTCAGATAACTCGCGCTATAAACGTTATAAGGTCGCGGAGGTCTCCGCCTCCTCACGACGCAGGCACTATGACTTAGAAATAATTCAGTTAAGGGAAGAAATAGGGACCCTAGAGCCGTCGTAAGAACGACCACAACGGACACATTCCTTACACCAGGAGACGCCCTCCATCATCTTATAGGAGAGCTTCTAGGAATAATAAAAAGAGCAAGGCATAATAATAATACCAAACTCCTTAATAGCGGCTACTAGTTTCAAGCGCTACTTAGTTTTAGTAAAGCGGGGCTTAGAGACACGGTTAGATATGGCGAGGCATAATAATGCAGGAGGGAAGTTATACCAAGCCTACGAGATAAGACTAGGCCGCCTATAATGGCCTTAAGGATAAGACCAATAGGGGAGGAGTATTGTGTTATAAACGAAGAAACACGAGGCGCCCGGAGGAGCGGCCCAAGGAAGCGGCCAGGTAAAGGAGCTACAGGTCGCCCAATTAGGACGTAGGGTCACATAACCAGATCACCGTAAATCACGGTAAGCCAGTAGTAATCTAGTATAGTATTTATAACACTAGATCACTTAGATCACTTAGTAATCTAAGGTAAGCCAAGGACTATAATAGAGAAATAGATAAGTACTTAAGAATAAAGTAATTCTATAGTATAGGATAGTCTAGATCTCTATTGATTAATCTAAGTAATAGTTTTATTATTAAGAGTTAATCTCTTAACGGACTTACATGCTATAATATTACTGTGAATTACTTATAGCTACCTTATAGCTATTTAACCTGACTCACTTCCTAAGAAATAGACTCTTCTATAACTTAGAAATAAGCCACCATTATACCTAATTAGATAATAAATAAGTCTAAAATAATATTAGAGATTAAGGTTATCTAATAATAATAATTATATAAGTATATATGTAATTTTTACTCTAATAAATTATTAGTAAGTTATATTATATTATAGGCTATATTTTAGTAAGTATCTTAGTTAGCGCCTAGTTATCTTTATTTATTTTAATAAGAAAGGTAGTATTATTTTAAGGATTTAGTATTATATACTTTATTTATATTAATTATATTATAATTATATAATAAAAATTTATATCAACTAAAAAGCCTTTAGCTTATTAAGTAATATTTTAAGTAATAAGTTATATATAAAAGTTTATATATATATATATCTATTTAAATAAGTTAATAATATCTTATTAAGTTAAATAGATTAAATTAATTTCTAATACTAGTTTGCTAATTTATATTAATAATATACACTCTAAGAGGATAAATAAGAAAAGATATAAAAAAAGGACTATATTATATTAAATCCCTTTATAGTATAGTAATTAAGGCTTAGAGGCTCTAGAATATGGTATTAAGCCTTCTAAAAGGTAGTAATAGAAGCTTGGTGGCTTTATAGTGTATCTGTTTATTATACTATATGGCCTAGGTCTCCCTAAAATACGAGTTTTTAACCTGCTAACTATCAAGCCATAGACAGCCAGACAAGTAATAACCCCCCTAGGCTTATTTACCACTAAAGCAGCGGTTATAGTATAAGGTTCTAATCACACCATTCTAGTGGTAGTAGATGCCTATTAGTTATTATAGTTAAAAGAAACCATGGTATTACTGCGTCCCCAGGGTGTCACCCACTAAACACTAGGTGTTATTATAAAGGCAGACTACTTACTTTCCAGCTTACCACCATATAACGCATATAAAACGAAAGGCCTAAATTCATCCTACCCCAAGGCTAATACATTCTCTTATACACCCAAGCTATAGGAGAAGACATATATGACGCCTAGGACACATTCTTCACTTTAGAGAACTAGCAGCTTCTACCTAATAATAATTAAAAAGGTTTATCTATATTATATAATAAGCTAAGCGACCTTTTATTCAATATATTAAGACATCGCCTGCCCACACTGCCCGCCAAGCTCGGGGAAGAGCTCAAACACAAGCATCACAACTTACACGCGGTCAGCAAGTCACTTCCAGACAACAAGACATAACAACACAAATTACTGCAAGACTTGGTGAAAATAAGGGTAGCACCGCGATTCTCTATCACGTGATCTAGATTCTAATACCGAAATCTACATTAGTGACAAATAAGGCCTCCCCATTATACATCACTAATTATAAGCAAACTGGAGTAGTATAAAAAGAAAATAAGAGGTATATTTTATAGGAATAGTACTTTTAAACTAAATAACTATATAGCCACTAGTTACAAATACCAACTAGTGATAAGCTAACCCCTTTTAGGTCATAGCTATACGACCTCCCGGCTATTAGTATATAAGTTCGTCTACAATAGCATAATAGCTCTTATAACTGAAAGACCAAGGCTGCCCATGGTAGTAGAGCCAGCGCTTTCGCCAAGATTCTTACTCCTGGAGCCCTCTGAGCCTCTAGTGCTTCCGCTGCCTCCCGCATTTCCACCACTAGTATCCTTGCCGCTGATCTTATTAGTGATGATTTTAATTGCCTTTCTCTTGCCGTCCGCGGTCGGGTTGTTGTTCAGTAAGGCAGAGCAGAGATAGTCTGCATTAGCGCTATTTTCCGCTTTTTGTTTTCATAAGTCAGTAAACAGAGTAGAAAGAGATAAACCCCCTTCTTTATACACGTGTTGTCCCGTGTCGAGAAAGGCTTCATGGATGGAAAGAATCAAGGGGATAAAAGAAACATACTTGCAAACCCTTTGCATTTAGTAATCACGCACGTCTTTATTGTAGTACCGATATCTTCTTCCGGCTTTGGTGATTATCCGTGATTGCCTGTCGCTGTTTTGCGCAGATACAGTCTAGGTCAGTCACGCCACAGTTAACCTGCTTGGCACCGTCCGACCAGCACTTCTTGAACAAGCACGCCTTAGTGTCCTTGGCTACCTCTGTCATTGTTGTACTGCTGGTGAACCACAGCGCAGTAGCCGCCATAGGGGCCAGAATGACAAGAGCAGCAGCGGAAGTCTTTATATTAGTGTGGGAAAAAATTAGAATAAAAAAAAGATGAGTAGAAGTAAGTAATGAGTAAAGAATTATTTACGCGGGATTTATGCCTGGAGAACCTCATACGCCCTTTAAATATATTTTGTTTGGTGCGCCTTCTGGTTTACCCTGGTTGTAGGATATTACCAACCTCTATCCGAGCAGCATGCGATCATCTATCCGAGCAGCATGCGATTCCCCTATTCCAGTACTGTAAAGTGCAATCTCTCGCATACTTTTTACGAGGGTCCTCCAGCTTATCGGTGTCTCCACCGCATTAGCGTTTTCTAGTTTATTAGAACCCTCTATCTAATTAGCTCTCATGGTTCGACAGGTTTTAGAGTGCCACTGAAGGGCTGTTCCCGGCTGCTGGCGCTGGCCGCGGGCTAGTGATGAACTGTATTCGAACTCGTAGCATCACCAGGCTCAGCAAGGCACAATGTTACTCCAGAGATGGTATTTCCGACGCTAATAGTCCTTGAGTTTATCGAGATTTTATATGTGGAGGGACTAGCTGGATCAAATATATAACCAAACCAAATCACCTAGCAAGGTTATGTCCAGAACAACTATACTCCTGTGTTTTGATTAAATATTTGGACCTAAATAATACAATACCTCTTATTATTTAACACGCTTTTATTATATAATGCCTTTATTGTATAATACACTGTTACCTACTTTGCACCCCGGCCAGCAAGCGACTCCAATTTGGCCATTTGCGCATTCCGCGCCATATCCCGTGGCTAATCCTATACTCGCCCTCCCGAGTCTATTGACCTGCCATCTCGCTTAACGCGCTTATCTTTAATAAGCACTCCTTAGCTCTAAGGTCAATAATGACAAGCTCCTTATCTACCTTTCTGCGATTATTTAAGTCATTACCAAGCCTAATAGCAGCAAAGGACAGCTTATAACCCATCTAGCCTTCATCATCACTCTCGTCCTTTCTTACTCACCCCATAATATATAGCTTTAACAGCCAATACTAAAATTTAAGTCGCACTATTTGGCTTCTTCATCATCTACTGCCGTTAGTCCGACACTCCTTGTTCTGATTTATATAGAAGCTCTACTATTTCTTCCTGAGGTACAACCTTACCCAACTTCAACTAAAATTAAGCCAAGAACTTAAGCGTGCTGGTATCATTGGCTGCTGTTGCAGTGCTGCCACCAGGTCGTCGCTTTCTTGCGCCTCACACCAAGGTTTCTAGAATCATGTTTTCTACCGCCGACTTGTTCTTTTCCACAACATCAGCCCCCGATTATACTTTTCGTCTCATAGATGCTTCAATAGCCGCCATTTCTTCATTAGCAAGCTCCAACGCCGTTTTCTGAAGCGATTCTAGAACATTATCCATATCATCATCCTCATCATCATCCTCATCATTATAGTTAATAACTATAAGCTTCTTGTACTCTACAGTCTCTACCACCTTTACTAACTCAGTGCCATTCTCATCATTTCTCTCTATTATAATATTTTCGATTTTTCTTTTAGTTTCAATAACTTGGGTTTCGTTACTGGTTTCTCTGGCTCCTCGTCCGCAATCAGCCTCATATCAAATTTTGGCTTTTTTAGTAATAAAATTTCCTCGTCCTCTCCTTCTTCATCGCCAAAACTCAGTAATTGCTTCCCACCTACTTCACGCTTCTTCCTCTGTTCCTTCTCGGCCGGTTTCATGGTTATACGTGTTGCTATTCGCGTTCGCTTCTTCATGTCTTCAAACGGGTTAACCTGAAGCTCGATTGTCTCGATTTTCACACCATAGAGTGGCCGCTCTATGCCTTGTGCAACCTCGGACTCTCCAATCTTGGTCAGGTTATAGATGGTGTCGCCTGCGACGCGGCCAAATAACGTGTTGCGGCCCGTCAGCTCCTCCGTCTTGTCCAGCGTAGTGGAAGCAACAGTCTCACGACGCTGCGAATTTCGAACGCAACCGCAGTCTGGCGCCAAAGAAATATAGCACAAATATACCAACCTGCATGTAGAGTTAGCTTCAACCGTAGTAAACTGTTGAAAAGACGTACGATTCCTAATATACTTAACCCCCCCAGCAGTGACACGCCCTTGGCAATACCCAGCTTCAGATACATGGTTCGAGAAAAAAGGACAGATGCAAAGGCAAATGTTGATCGAGAAAAGTCGTTGCCAGCAAAGAGCGATGCCGAATATTGTGGATACGACAACGGTATATAAACAGATATGGCTTGGAAGACGATGAATGATGAACCAGCATACAGGGCGATGCCGATTACGCCTACTATCCAGTGCACAGACGATCGGGCTGTCCAAGCTTTCCAACTGTTAATAGCGTAGAATTGAAAGGGTTTTTTGCCAATGGAAATAATACAACGTGCTCGGTGGAGAACTTACCGAAAAGAAAAAGGCTCATAGTAGTGCCAAAAACGGCGAATAGAGCAGGTACTAGCCTGTGCTCTTGCACTTGCAAGCCATCTCTTTCGATTGCCGGAATCAAGTAGAAAACTTGATATGAGACGTAGATGACGACACCCATCAAACAGCCAACGATTATGCACACAAAGGTTGTGCCAGTCAATCCTGCGGTAAACCCGTAGATCGGTGGGTACACGAGTGGGAATACCTCGAAGAAGGAATAGTAAATACCGTAGACAAGGGAAGTATAGATGTTGGTAAACAACACAGCTGGATCTTTTATCATGATTTCAATCGGCTTGATGACTGCGTCAAAGAAAACGGAACCAAATGTAAGCCCCCTTTCTCGTACTTCTGATCGCGACAGCAATTTGGTATTGCCAGTAAGCTTCCGAAGCCGTTGCGCTCGTCGAAGCAGTATATTGGCCTCGGAGGTTTCTGGCAGGAAGAAACACATCACGGCAAAGATGGGACCGCTCATCCAAAGTACCTCCCACATTGACCAACGCCAGCTGAGAATTGTTAGAGCAGTCTCTGACAGGGATGGTGTGGAACAACTTACTCCTCTACAGTCAACGCGTACGACGAGAGCAGCGGACCAAGCGCAGGACCACAGTACGCCGCGGCCACCCAACCAGTAAGCCCAAGTGGAAGATGGGTCCAGGAGTACTATTCACATACTGTCAGGGTTGGTGATGGCCTGGAAAGCTTGACGACGGAAACATACCAGATCTTGCATGGAGGCCCCTCCATTAGCTAGGCATGGGCTGCCAAAGAACCCCAGTAGGAACCGGAGAACTAAGAACCCAGCAAAGTTTGTCACAAGCGAAGTAGGAATACACAAGATGACAAATACGAAGAAAGTGCTGATATAAGGCACGTTTCGACCAAATTTCGCGAGCTCACTCATTGGCGACCAGAACAGAGGACCAATGCCATCTGTTGATCAAACATTATAAGTCAAATTCATCAACGCAAATCAAAGTCATACTTACAGCCAAGAACGTAGAGAGCAAGTCCAAGCTCCGACGCTGTTGGTCCCACATGGAATTCTACCATCACCTGCCTGTGGAACATGTATCAGCATGCAACAGTAAACGAACAGCACGTACGGTGTTTGCTTACAGCTCGGCAGGTACATAGATGGCAGAGCCGCCATAGACAGCGAACGTATACAGACTGTGGTTGTCAGAATAAGGACACAAGCAATCGCGCAAATTCAAGTTTACAAGTATAGGGGACTTGCCATATTTGTATTGCAACTGAGAGCTTTTTCATTGAGGACCAATTACGTGGATTGGCCGTGTCATCTGGCGTGTACCAATCAACGAGAATTACATCATCCACTTCTGGCGGCGTCATGGCGGCCATAAAACTGGTATTCTCGACATCAAGCGAGGCTTTGGCATTGAGCGCGTCAGAGAAAGGAATGCCGTTATTCTTGTTAGCATCACAAGATGAAGTATTCGTGGGTGTGGTGCTGGTGGAAGCTGCTTTTGCATCTCGAGTACTGTATGTCGCAGGTACAACAAAGTCGGCGCGCTCTTCCGGGTATAAAAACATGGAACGTTTCGAGAGCCGTCGAACTAGTTGGCCGAAAGGAGTAT
The DNA here is from genome assembly GCA_027627215.1 of Lecanicillium saksenae. NCBI lineage: Eukaryota > Fungi > Ascomycota > Sordariomycetes > Hypocreales > Cordycipitaceae > Corniculantispora > Corniculantispora saksenae. The sequence continues at coordinate 3,343 of JANAKD010000639.1, read as the reverse complement.
CGATAAGAGCGTGCATCTTGGTAACAAGAAAAGCAAGACGATTAGAATATAATAATTGCAAATCTGTTGAGCAAAAGAATTGACTGCGAACAAGAAAACTACCCCTCCCCTACGACTTCTTTATAGGAACAGAGCAAAAAGGGACCTAGGTACTGATTCGTCTTGGTGTGACGAGTGTCTGGTAGCTCGGAAATCTGTGCCTGACTCTGGGGTAAAAACCACACAAAATTACCCATTTTATGTGATTTTCCCAGAGTTGCACTAGTAAGCCACCCTGTTTGACATATGAACCCATGCAGATTACAGGAAAACCCATCTGCCTATTTGATGGTGTGGAGCAACGTCTCTTGAGGGGGTAACAGGTGATATTCAAGTGTCTTTCATCAATTGCAGCCTCCCGACTTTGCTGGAAACAATCGACGAAGTCTCTAGGTCTTTTTAAAAAAGAAGAAGGTGCATAATGTACTGATCTTGTGACCTAGACATACATGTTGAACAGTGGTGCCAGTCAGCCAGCCCAAGCGCCGAAATAGCTTCAATACCCTTGACGTCTGACTTGGCCGCGCTCTGCGGCGTAATCTTCAACTGCTTCGGCTTCCGAGCCGAGGCAGAATGAGTAGCTGCATCATATAAAAGTCGCCAATCTGGCTCAGCAGCACCGTGTTCGTAGCAAAACGCTGGATACATCAGTGTGCTTGAGGTACGCGGACCTACAAGCATCTACAGGACACCAGCCATCAACCAAGGCCATGAGAGTATCTGCGGATTTAGGTCGCCTGCGCTAATATGCACTTGCCACCTGCCTTCCACCAGAGCGCTTTGCTACTGTCTGTTTACAATTGGCGCATACCAGGACAGTTTGGCGGAAGACCTTTCGGGAACTCTGAAACTACATTGAAAATTTGTTTATCACCCGTAATTGCATACTTGCCGAGTCCTCAACTATCTGCCGTGAATCAAATGAGTGGGCCATGACGGGTTTGCTCAGGCATGGGTATTTGGTTGGAATTTATCGAGGAAAGTGAGTAGCGCCGGCCACCCAAGCTCCGGCCACCCCACCTTCGGCCACTCGAACGTATACGGGCACATGAATTAAAGGCTCCATAACTAATTTAAAATAAATCAAGTAATTAGGGGTTAAATATCATCAAATAGTTTCTTTATTAAATTATTTATTATATCTTAATATATAATCATTATATATTGAAATATAATAAATATATTTTAAGTTAATAATATAATATAGTAAATCAATAAGTCTACTAAATAAGTAAGTTAGTTACCTAACTTTAATATTATAATAGTGATTTTCCAAAAGATCATAAAGAAACTAACCTAACCTTTATAACATCATCTCCCNATATATACTTATAAAGTATATTATAATAGAATTTAAATCCATTTTAAGGTAAAATAATAATTATAATATAACTAAATAACTATAGTTTTAATTAAGAGGTTATAGGATTGACTATAAGTAAGTATATTATATGGTTTATGGCTTAGTAGGATAGGCATATAATAACGACTACTACCTAATCCGTTAAACTAAATAGGATTATACCTTAAAAGACTAATATATTTCTATACCAAAAGTGGGTCTATATAGATATAAAAGAAAGATAATAAAAATATTAAAGTATTAAGCCTATTTTAGTAATAATATTAAACCTACTTAATACTATCTTTCATATATAATTAAAGGAATTTAATAATTTATTCAAGGTATAGTAATTTATAAATAGGCAAAGTGGGTTAGTTTTAGACGAATTAAAAATTATAGAATAAAATAATGACCTAATAGACCCGCGTTAAGATTTACTTACTAGGCCCAGCGCGCTCTATATAATTATATATGTGTTATACTGTTTTAGGCCGTCCGACACAGCCGTGGTCGACCTTGGTGGTGGAGTGGTGGTATGGCTGACGTTACGAATATTGCTACCCTGCGTTAGGCTCCAGTGCTTGAGCCTGGAGCTGGCAGTCGCAGGGTTAAGGCTGACATAAAAAACATATTAACGTATGCCGACATCCGTCAACAATCGTGCTAGCTCGTCGGACCTCCTATTCGTCGAAATGGCAGCTTTGATTCGAGATTTGACGCAGTTCTGGTATGCTAGGGTGCACTATGCATATGGATCGGGCGGTCAGGTCGTAGATTGCACTCCAGGCACTCGCCCTGCCCAGCGGGGTTCCCATCTTTCCTTGCTGGATTCCATATGAATCCTGAGACATGAAAATCTGCTGTACCCTCGGCAATGCCGGCTGTTGATGCTGTTGCGGTGAGGTGTGGTCATCTGTGAACGGGAAAGCCCGCGATTTCGCCGCGAAATATTAATACGTCAATGACCCGCGTTCATTTGCATGCGGAGAGTAGCTTTGAAGCACTCTTGAAATCCTTGATTCGTTCATCATTCAGCCAACCGCGTTCAATAGAGACCTTGCCATGTACAGTCTTGCTACTCTTGCGGGCATCCTAACGCTCGCCGCCTCGGCACAAGCCTCTGCGTTGGCCACCCCCCCGGCCAGCGACGCTGCAAACGACTGGGACAAGTCCAGCTGCGCCGAGCTGGCAGTCATCTTTGCCCGCGGCACCTTTGACTCTGGGTTTGTGCACACAAATGCTTGACATGCCATTATTACCTCTGCTGACTTGCTCCTGTTACAGAAACATTGGTCCTTGGGTCGGCGGGCCTTTCCGTGATGCGCTGTACTCCAAGATTGGGGCCAGCAAGGTTGCCTTCCAGGGTGTCGACCCTCGGGACTACCCGGCCAGCCTCGACGGCTACATTGACGAGGGCGGCTCTCAGAGCTGTGCCGTGAGCCTGGGCAAGGCTGTCGAGAAGTACTCTGCTCGCTGTCCCTCGGCAAAGATTGTTATATCCGGATGGAGGTGAGAAGAGTTGTTGATTGATCAAATGTACAACGTCTAACGCTGCATGCTTAGCCAAGGAGCTCTTTGCGCGCACAAGAGTCTCGACGCCTCCACGGCTCTTGCCAACCCGCACGCTCGCAGTCAAGTCATCGCCGTGGCCACTTTTGGTGACCCCATCTCTGTCTGGTCTGACAGCATCCACTTCCCTACGCTTCCCGGCAACGCGAACCTTCTCTCCTACTGCCAGGTCAAGACACCGGATCCTCTCTGCACCAATCCCCTCGACGATTTCCCCACCAGCCCCAAGGCCTTTATCGACAAGCTCGAGGCTATGTGGCGCAGCTTTAACTCTGCTCAACTCAATGACGCGCAAAAGTCTGCCTTGAGTGGCTTGCCAGCGCGGCTCATCGGCCAAGCCAAGAGCAAGATCGGCAAGCTCGGCAAGGACATCGCGGCCGGCCACATCCG
>JANAKD010000638.1:0-15215 GCA_027627215.1 Lecanicillium saksenae | reverse complement strand
ATGGAGCCCGTGACGGCGTCAGCGTGCAGCTCGATAATAGCTCGGCCATTCTATCCCTCGGTGCGGCGATACGAAGCGTGCAAATGGAATTGAGCGACTGGTGCGACTGGGCCAACGACGTGGCCAACGCTCGCACCGTCCTTGATCGGCTACAGACGAGCGTGCAGACTTTCGTCGAGTATCGAAAAGACGGAACCTGGCAAGAGGTCTGCATGCAGAGAATGTACCACCCGCACGCCCATCCGGGGTTGAGAGAATACGTGCCCTTGAACCGGCGACCCAACCCCGAGCTTGTAAGAGTATATGACGCCGACGCGGAGTTTCGGCCTGCTCAATTTCCATGTAGACCGTCTTGGCTATAATTGGAAAGACTCAGCGAGTGAATAGGTATATATTGAATACTTCACTACGTAACAACATACCTCATGTAACCAAGATGCTTGCTTTTTATTCCAATTTTCGCGGCGATGGCGAGTGCTGGTGGTGTGCTAGGTGAGGCGCAAGTCCTCTACCATGCACGGGTTGGTGGATCGATGAACTAGATGAACAGCTAAAGTCTGAGTGTGTAATGGCGCAAGATAAAATACTATGCAGCTAATTGTATTATCTGATAATAGTTTCTCTGGATGCGTGTACACATGTCATTGTAACGGGTGTCAATCAAGTAATAGCTTGTCGAGGTACAATCTCACCTCCGCTGGATCCCAGTCAACAATGCGTCGGTCATCCGTCTCCGCCATCTTCCTCTCCACGAACGGTTCCAGGGCATCGCGCTGCGCGTCCGTCATCAAAGCGACCCGGGTCTTCCACAAATCAACCCTTGCGGCATCACCGCCCCTTGGCCCAAAGAACTTCTCATCGAGGAACGTCCAGTACATGACGTCAAAGGCCCAACTCCTCCGCGCCGCGTAGTTGAGGAAGAAGCGTTCCGTCTCCCAGCTCTCGCGCATGTACGTGGAGAGCGGCAAGGGCAGCGCGTCGTATCCGCCCAAGGCCGCTTCGGCCTCTCTCACGGCGGTGAGCCAAATCTCGATGCGGTCCGCGTACGTCCTTGCCCAGTCGACGATGCCACCGTCCCACCTCTCGGGGTGGCGGATGAGGAGCTACCACGGGGGGTCAAGAATAAATTGAGTCGGGGCGGCATACGTATATTCCCAGTCGATCAAAGCGGCAATCTCGTCAGTCTCCGTCAATAGTATGTTTCCGGCCTGGAGGTCGTCACACCAAAGCCGGAACGAGTCAGTCCCAGATGGCATCGGGCAGGTGGGCGGTTCACTTTGACCCGAGGCTGCGTGTGCAGACCACTCGTCTTCTTTAAATCCAAACGAAGAGAGTCGTCCCTGTCTGGCGAGTCGTAAGAAAATTTGGCGCGCCACGTACTTGTTCCGACAGTCATCAGCAGATATGATTGCATCATTGTGCTGGAAAGCCAACTGGGCAAGGTGCATCTCCGCGAGCGCAGTATACCAGCTATCTGCCGTTTCATATGTTGTACCTTCTGGTGGTAAAGCTTCCCTTGGAATATTGGCCAATCCAATCATGTCCGTCATATTGTGTGTTAATGGGCGGTCGCCCACGCCGATATTCCCATCGGGCAGCTCGATCAATCCTCCGATACGGCCAAACGTCGACTTTGATAGCCGCAGCTGAGCTTCGGCCACTTGTATCCAAATTTTTTAAGGTTTCCGCTGGTATTTCGAGGTCCAGAGTTTAAGGCGCTGATTGGTCTTTCCGCGGAGCTGTCAGTCTCGTTGGCACGCATACATGATCAACGTAGTCCATCATGAGAAAAGGCCCGAGTTCTGGATCCGTCCCATATAATAGTAGTCTTGGTGTTGGAATTTTCGTATCTCTCGTCATTTTTATTGCCGTGGCTGCCTCTTGAGCCAGTCTTCTCAGCTGGAAACTGAGCATCAGCTGGTAGCGGCAGCCTAACGACGACATCGGGAATGCGACAATCCACATGGACTCTGTAGATGATGTTGAAGCCACCGAGAATGAGTGGAGATATGCAGCTCGGTTCGCCGCCAAACTTGTCTTTGACCGGATCTTCAACGCGACGAACCTTTTCTTTCATCCTCATGCCTCTCAGTCCCTCGTTTGCCACCTCTTCATTCTTCTCCCAAACCAGATCATCGAATGGTTCTTGGGTATCGTACATTGCGAGCCAAAATGTGATCCGTCTTGTCGGAGATGCTTGATGTAGCGGTGCCAAATTGAGCCAGGATTTTGAAGAGATGGGTGAGTGCAAGCTGCAAGAGGGGATGATAATGAGAATAAGAGTGGGCTGGAGGTCCCTGCGCGCAATCATGGTCTCCTGTGTGACTCAAGACCACGAGTGGTTACACATAGCTGGGTCACGAGGAAGCTATTTAGCTACGTAGGAAGACTGGTTTCAGAAAAGTAGAAAGAGCAAAGTGGAAGGTGGAAATTAAAATAAAATAAATAAAGGCATAAATATTTCCTCTTCTAGCCACATCACTTCAGTGCTGTTAATAGTAAGTCGTGGTATTTCTGGCGATTTAATTAGCTGGTTCAAGAGCAAGCGGATAACCTAGAGCCTCGTACAACCAAGAGCGCCGAACGGCGTTGAACCAAGCGACTTCGTCAGAGAGAGACTGGATTTATTGCCTACATGAAACGTCAAATAAATAATGCTAAACATATTTTTTAGCCGAAATGATGCTGGTCTGACCAGAAGCACGCCAACTAAGCAGGACGTGCCGCGGCGCCACGTCTGTGGTCATATACCGACGAATCACCGCAGGTGCGTCAAAGAGGGCTATCTCTGAACCACCATCTTATGCCTCATGAGCGACAGAGCAATGAGGACCTGAAATAATTCAGCATCAAAATTTGAGGTGCGTATAAACTCTGCGCAATTACCTGCATGGTTCGCCGCCCTGCCTGTTGCAGGCTGCTCGGTTGGGCTTTGCTTTCAAGGTAGAGCCTTAAACAAAACGTTTTTACCAGCTGACATGGCTAGAATCATACATACGCCTTCGTCGCAGGTGTACATAAGGGATACTATACTTCACCACAGTCCAAAGTTAGGCTGCAATTTGAGCACCTCGCGTCGATGCAGGCGCCTAATGTTGTCCACTCCGCTGTAGGATTAGGCTGAGCGGCTTATCGTAAAAGGAACGATCCTGTAGCACGAAAGAAACCAAAACTCGACATGATGGAGCTCTGCTGATAACACGAGTTCTCTACTTCTAGCGTATGGCTCCGAAAGCCTAACTCTGCCGCGCCGTGTAGTTGAGGAAGAAGTAACCTGTTTCCTAGCTCTCGCGCATATAGGGGAGAAGTAATAGAGGCGGTGCACCATACCGACCGCACGACGGAAGTCACAGAGAGTCCACGATTGCAACAGGCATGCTGCGCGCGGTCCTTGCAGTACGGCGTCAGCAACGCGGCCGGATCGAGCTTATCCATGCTCACTAGCGACGATTAGCAGGAAATAATTTACAGCGCAGCATTTTTTGGTTTAAATGAGAGGGACTAATTATTAGTGTTAACGATCGGAATCTTGGTAAACGCCGCGCGAAAAATGTGACTCAAATACAATGCAGTCTTGACTATAAAAGTCAGGATGTGTATATCAGGTCCCTTCGCGAGAAAGATTCAGTCCTCCATAATCCAGTCATGAATCCTGCCCGAGGTAGCTAGCAATTACAATTTGGAAGCTGCTCAGTGCACTCAGTCTGCCGCCATTCATCTTCCACGCAGTGACTGCCTAGTTTACACTGGCCAACCTCTTTTGAGCTAATCTTATACAAACAGCGCCTGGTGTCCCCGTTCAGCGTAACTTCCATCCGTTCCTCTCCCTTGCCAACGCAATACTTACCAATGTCGAGTAATCTGCGGCAAACGACTTCCTGCGGGTTGAGGAGCGTCCACTCATTCCCCCCACCCGTCAGAGTTCCCTCGGATGTGCAAAAGCCTGGGTGGTCCGGATCGCAGCTCTTTAATCGGGTCATGTAGAGTACGAAATAGGGACACAGACAGTATCCAGTGTTGCACTCGGCCTTCTCATCCCAGGCACAGTTGTCGCAGTCCGACGCCGCCGCGCATGGCTTTGGCTTGCATCGGCAGTAACCGGCGTCGCAGCTAACCTTCATCCCCCCGGAACACTCCACGCTCTGGCAATCCTGCAGACTGCGGCATGGCTGTCCCCCTGGCGGCTCACCATTCTCACACTTGCAGTTGCCCCTACGGCATCGGCCGGACTGGCCTTCCGGGCAGGAGAAGTCTTTGCACCCCTCGTCGATTTGGCAGAGTCGGCCACCGCCACCGCCACCGCCATCGTCTTTGTTTGGGTCTTTGGGGTCTCGATAGTCCGGTGGCGGACCCGTCGGCGTCGGGTTGCACCAATAGCCGGAGCAGATGGTGCCTCCACATGCGGTGCTAACTCCCGAGCACGTTGGCCCGGCTGTCGGTCCGGGACTTACGTCAACCGTGACAACATCTCCAGACGCTTCATCGCGGGCTTCACGCGACTTCATAGCTGCATAAACAGAGTTGGTCCATTCCATGCCACGGTCCTCGGTCTTCCAGTGCTCGCCTCGCCAACTGGCTATGGGCGCCACCGTCTGCGTGCCGACTATGGTGGTGGTGGAATCGGACACAGAGAGCGAACAGCCAGTCAGCGTCTCGCAAGACTTGGTGGAGGACTTGGTCTCTCCTGATGTGACATAGGTGGTGTAGGTGCACGCCTTCGCCGTCTCCGTCTGACACTCAGGCTCCGCGTCCGTCGTAAGTTTATGGTCAGGGCCAATCGTGAGACGTGGCCAGGGAGGTAAGATGCCTTCAAATGTAACGCCAGGCGGGAGCCGGAAGAGGTGGGTGGGAGGCGGGCCAGGGCCATAAATACCCGGCGGCAAAATCCAATGCCACGAGCGGATGCGAAGATTGTCCCATGAGATGCAGAAGAAGAAAAACCACGTTTTACATGGCACAACGACGCCATCGTCGCGGGGCTCTGGCTGCGCCAACTCTTTCTCCTCAGGGATGATGCGCCCGAAAGAAGGCCAGTTCTTGAAGATGGGTAGTGGTGTGGTCGCAGCGCTTCCGGTCGTCCACGAAGTTATAAGGGAGCAGTCGACGGTCGCTTCAACAGTCGTAGGCCCGAGGAAGGTGAATACGCGTGTTGTCGGACAGGCAAAGTTGAGGGTAAGTGAGACTGAGTCGGTGCAGGTGGTGGCGACGACCATGGCCGGCGTAGCAAAGACTACTGAGGTGGTCGCAGGACAGCTGATGGTGATAGCCCCGGTTGTGGCAGGAAAAGTAACGGTCGTGACTGTGGCGGCGGGAACTGTCACGGTCGTCTTGACGGGGGTGAAGTAAGTGGTGCTTGCCCCAGGTCCGACGCCGCCGGACGGAGGCGGCATAGTGGCCGGGTCGGTGAACGGCGCGGAGGGGCCACCCTCGATCTGTGGCCACGGAGGCAGCGACACTGTGCGGGCTGACGAGCCGCCTTTACCATCCGGTAGCGTCACCACTACCGGTGACACGGGAATGCTTGGCTTAATGGTGACGGGGGTGGTGCCCGACGTCACGTTGACGTTAGAGTAGCCGATACCCTGAGTGACGATAGATGGAACAGAAATGACGACTGTTTTGGTTGAAGTTACAAAAACAGTGGTAGTGTAGTCGCCGATGACAGTCGGCCCAAAGTTGCCATACTCAAAAGATGTCGTGTAGTTGCTTGGCTGGATCGTCGTGACCGATGGTTGACCTCGAGTCGGGATAATGAACATACACTTTGGCGCCGAGCAGGTCATTGTTGGTTTATCCCAGATGTCGGAACCAATCCAGATAATTTCGACCGTGTCGGAGCCTGGCAGCGGGATCCAGACGCTAACCTCAGTCGTAAACCCGCGCTGGTTATCGCTTTGAGGTACGTTAGTACCATCAATGCCGCTGGCGATATTCACAGTGGCGACAGTAAAGAGGTTAAAGATGACGACGCCAGTCGACCCCTTTACTTCAAGAATACGTGACTGGCAGCTCTGGCTATCAATACACTCCTGAAAATACTCGTTGAAAAAACTGTATAGACCTGCTGAGTGTACTGTGACATCCGTGGAGTCAACCACTAACAAACCCCAGGCATAATTACAGCGGTCGTCATAAACGTTTGCAGTAACTTCGCAGCCACTAAAGTCTGGGTCGTTTGGAAAACGTGCGCCAGCGCCAAATGGCGCAGGCGGTCGCGGATTCGGCTGGTAGTATGGCGACTCGGTTTGTATGTGACCTAAGAAGACACTCCTCGCGCCGCTCAGGAGGTAGTTATAGAGGACCGCGTGTTCGGAACCACCGCCGTAGAACCATGAAGGACCCCTGGACTCGATAAGCATGCCACGAGCTGCAAATACAGAGATTTGCGTAATACTCGAGTCAGGCTGGTTCACGATAGTCTGATCGTTATCGTGGTCGCCCACCCACGCCCAGACATTCTCAAAGTACCCATTAGCCTGCGACTTGACTCGGAAAAGTAACGACGCTGCCATACAGGCCGCATTATTACTAAATTTCGGGCACGTCGCCATATCTAAGTCAGTGCCTAGAGCGCCGCCGACACGAAAGTGCGAATCCCACATCCCCGCTGCGCCTTGTGTCTTGGCCGCAACATTCCACTCCATAAGCACAGCACCGGCTGTGGCACCACGCACCGAGAATAACATCTCCGTAATTTCCATAGTGCCAACATCGCCTTCGTCACCGACTTTCACCATAACCTTCGGCTTAGTGATGTCACTAAAGTAAAAGCCCGACCCTAGGATCTGTGACCACGATGAGCCTTGTAGGATTGAGCCAGTCGGAACATAGACCGTCGATCCTACAGCGTAAATGCCGGCAGGAAAGAAGGCAATCTTGTTCATATCCAATGCTCTGCGTAAGAATGTATTGATGCATGCCGCCTGATCACCACTGGCGTCGTTTTTACAGCCGCCGTCAGTAGTAGCCACGAGAAAGTCGCTATCCGGACGATCAGCGTACTGGGGTCGAGACCGCACAAAGAGCTTCCCGTCTTCGCCATTTAGGCCGTCCCCTCTTGCAGGGGCCTTAACGACGCCAGTCTCTGTCGAGCCCTTATCGCCGTTGTATCTTTTACCTGTGGCCCAGAGACTCACACCCTCTGATAGTAGGGTCGTACCGTCAGTCGATTTGACTGCAGCGCCAACATTCGTAAATTGAGTGTTATCGAGCACAATGTTAGGCGCGATGGCCAGGCTGTTTGTCAGCACGCCGACGTCGACGTTTCTGATGGTAGAGTCGATGATAGACACGCTGCCGATGCCTTGACTCATCTTGCCACCGACACCGGAAATATTAAAGGCGACTGCGCCGCCATCAACAACAACACGCTGCCAATTCCAACCCCAGTCCCAGATCATCTCGACAGCGGTGTTACAGTGGTTAAATGTCAAGCCACGCGCCGTATACTGCTGTGAGCCTGCACGCCATCCAATATTACCACCATTAAAGGTGAGATCTGATACGAAACCACCGCTGCCATTCTCAGTGAAAATGCCGACTGCTGTTGTCTTACTCGTAGGCATGTCAAAGATAAGGTTTTGCAGCGACGTAGCCTGTGAGACCTGCCAGTGAATTCCCGTAGGCACGAGGTCTTGGTCATGTTCTGCGGTAGACTCGGGCATACTCGTGAGATCAAAACGAAAGTTCCGGATCTGGCGAAAGAACTGGTTCTGGTTAATATACCACTGTCGCCCCGAGCCGCCAGGGATATATGGGTCGACATCGAAGAGGGCGATACCCTGGAACTTGTCGCAGCCTTTGATTATCGGCATGTCGTTGGGATCGCCGATGAATTGTGTATAGTAGTACTGAATCACAGGCGAACAGATCTTATAGGTGCCTCCAGGAAAGAAGAGGACGGCGCCTTGAGAAAAGGTGTTTCCACACTCCTGGCCGCACCGTGTCCGCTTGCCGCCGACGGACTGCTTGTTCCAGCTGGCCGAGGCAGCATTGAGAGCCTCAGCCGTGTCTGTCTTCCCGGTATTGTCGGCACCGAAATCATCGACGACGTTGCGAAAGAATTGGTAATCATTACCACCAGCAAGCGGTTGCTGTAGATGTTTTGTCAGCACTCTCGCGCGAATGAGACTCATGCAAACTCACGATACAGGAAAAAGACTTACGCTTCCCAAAGGGCCCAATTTAGCGAGCCAAAAGTCAGAAGACGATGCGGCTGATTTGGCTGCTGGCGATTGAATGGCTGTCTGCCTAGTACCGTTGCTTGTGCCGTTGTAGCCCTCGTAACCACCGCGAATCACATATCCGCTCGCAAGATTACTCATAAAACCATCCAGACTACCTGAGTAGCCCCAGACAGGGCCATTTTGTTTGCCTTTATCAGGAGCTGAGCTGTAGTAGTTGCCTTGGTTGTCTACCATGTATGCCGGTGCAGGCTATTGTGCAGGTTAGCCTGGCTGCTGCCTCGCATCGCCGAATATGCGATTTTTTGAGACATGACACACTTTGGGATCATAAGACAACTTGGTTTCATTCTTGTCATTACTGCGTCTTGGAAACTGATTCCTTGCCTGCGCAAGGGTCCACTGGTTTGCTAACAGAAGCAAGAACAGGGAGTGTAAGATCATGGCTACTTTCACTCGCAGTAATGCTTGTATAGGGTAGCTGGGTAGAGTTTTCAACTGATAGAAAAAAGCAGACGAAGAAGGGGTTGAGTATTGGACACCGCAAACGAATAAACCAAAATTTATAATGAAAATGATTGCTTTTTGCATCAATTCCCGGCGTTGGAGGCGTCTGCCCACATCCCGGCACTTACAGCAAAGCAATGCACATTAGGCTCAAGCTGGATGAGAGCGCCCAATCGGGCCACAACTTTCTGGTAGCCTCGCTTCCGTGGCCCCCCTGTCTACCCCAGAACAGTATTCTCGGCTCCAGCAGGCAGTAATACCGTTATATCCCGTTACAAGTACCGCAGAAAGCAGGGGGGGCCACTATCGGCTGGGAGCGAACGCAGAATCTTATTGCCCTTTTAGGAAACTGCGGTGACTGGAGGAGTATATCAACGAATGAAGATGTGAAAAGCCCAGCATAATGAGTATTGAGCAAAGCGATGCGTTAAATTTATCGCCCTGTATAAGTCCGAATCTGGAAGCAATTTACCTGTTATGCCGGATGCCGCCGGGTCAACTCGGCCAAGGAAAATCTAGGTGCAAGAAAGATTTGTCAGAGTTTCCGTGACGATCGAGCTATCACCATATTTGCATCATGCGTCACGTAAAAACGCTGCAGCTGAGTGTCGGCAGGCTTGTTAGTTCATCCTGGCCTTGCCGTTTTGGGAATCATTTTTGAATGCTTCTCAATCCAACCTGCCTCAATTACAATTGAAGTCTACATCTGTATAAATTAACTGGCTTCGCGCCGATTCTTTTTGGCTAGTGCTCACTGCTGCGCTATAATTCAACTCAGACATCAATCTGCCACATCACACATCTCATACCAAACCGGCACTACATCCACACCCTTGTCAAGATGGTTCACCAGCCCCTTTCCTTCACCAGCCTCTTGAGTTCTTTGGCCATGATTCACGGAGCCACGGCTAGTGTCATTAGCCTTGTGCCCCGGACTTGCTTTCCCACTGAGAATGGCAATCAGCTCTGCTATCGGGCACCTGACAACGACCCGCAGGGCGTCGACGTCAAGGACGTGCAGTTCATTGCTTCCTATCTACGAGCCTACGGTGCCGGCACTCGCGCCGGCCGCCTGTTCAGCATGGCAGCCAAAGACACGCCAGACTGCGCCGAGTGGCAGCTTTACGCCCACGGCACGGCCCAGGCTGTCGCCAAGCATANTTGACATGAGCGTTGACTCTAGCGTGCTCTTTGCTGACATTGCCACGACAATTGACGGCGGGCCGAATGCCACGCCCGAGCAGCAGGCTGCTGCTCTCATCGGATGCGCCAGCGACGGTGGCTCTCTGGGCGTTGCTGTCAATGCGAGCAACCCAACTTACAAAGGATCAACCTACCCGAAGGGTTATGTTACTAAAGGCATCCTTGTCAAGATTGTAGCCACCAACTAGGCAGGTGACTTGCTCGACTCGGTTACATCAAGCCTTCTAGTGCGCGCCACTCGCTGAGGACCTTGGGGATGTAGTTAGAGCTTCTATGGGTATTTGCGAAGTAGTCTGTGCCAGACTTCAGAATAGGAAATATAAATATGCCCATTTATTGCTTGCCCCTTTTTCCTAAGCTCTCGTGGCTACGAATCCCAGTTGTTCACCTTGGAAGAAACAATATCTTTACAACACTGCATGAGGCTACCTCTTTCATCTCGTAATTGAATCTCCTTCATTAAAAAGCATACAGTCTTGTTATGGAATACACAGCATTAATAACAGCGAACAATGAAATGATTGGTTGTGAAGAGAGCCTCTTTGGGTTCGCCAAGTAATCAAAGTTTGACTCAAAATCTCTGGATGCAGCTCTTGGCTGTTCAGGGAAGCAGTCTAGACATTCATCACGACTGACTATGGAGCTAGGCTTGGTTTTGGGCTGTGCTGCCCTCCTTTGACTGGTCTAGACCCCTGCTCTGTGAGGTGGTGCCATGAGCTGGTGCCGTGTATTCGCTGGCTCGTCATAATCGAATAACTGCCGAGATGCAACTTTCATGGTTCTCAAGTATTTAGACTGTTGCTTATGCTGGGTTTAGTGCGTTATAGAGGATAGCCGTGGCCTTGAATTCACCAGTAGCAGGTAAGTCTAGACGGCACGCGCGGTATGATGTGATGCGTCACCTGCCAGTAGATATTTTCGCACTCGAGTCTTGGCAGACTTTAACCCTACTGAAAGTTGGTATTGTCAATATATAGTACTGCGTGGGGCTCGCTTGGGTCTGTTAAACTGAACGAATCCTGCAGCCTTCAAGGCTCGACGAGGCTGCCGTTATTAAACGCCATGTTTGACACATACAAGCCCAAATTTAATTATGTGGCTTATGTTACGAGCTCTTATCGGTAATATGTTCATTGTATACTACTAAATTGTTTTGAATTAGTCAAGACCTATCACGTAGATACTCAACCGGCATCCACTTATCAGCACCCGCGTTAACTGGCATGAGCCTGAGCTCCCCCACGTTCCGATTAATACCCTAGGCCAATGTGTAAAATATTTCTTCTGAAAAGTCGGCATTTAACCCTGATAAACTAATACATTTATGATACACACTGAAGTCTGTATTCTCCCCTCAAACCTCCCTAATTTCCCTTCTCAAATCAAATTTCACTTATATCTGGCGACTCTAATCAACATATTGATTCATAGACTTGCAAAATGAAGAGGCTTTTCCGTATCACATATCTACTGGTCTCGGTTCTGACAATCCTTCCGTGGGCGATCGCGGTGGAGATCACCGATATCTTTACAGTTCAAACCGGCACCGATAATGGAGGCTGCGGCAACTACATGACAGAGCTGGATAACTGGCTTACCGAGATTGACTACAGTCTACACGCTGCTCAGGAGGCGATCGAAGACAAGTACGATCAAAGAGTTGAAGTTCGACGATCAATGAGCCACATTTTTGGCGTTAGAAACACTGGGAGACTGCCCCAAAAAGGCGTGAGACGTAAAAACGTCAACGATGTGAATGGTATATTCCCACCGTGTCGTGGCACCTTCCGCGACATTTTGGGTTAAACTTGCTGACATATGTTGAAGCCTGGATTTCTCACGCGAGAGACTTCATCGGCGTGGCGCGCGGCGAAAACGGGCTGCCCGTTTATCCGCGAACCAATTTCCGGCTCTTCTGCGATAGCGCTATTTTTACACCGCGCGCACCCACTGACACCGCCGTTGACTTCGAAGGGAACCCAATCGTTAACAAGAAGAATGAACCCGTTGCCATCAAAGATGTACCGATATACGAAACGAAGCTCCACGGAGACACCAGAAACCAGGCATGGTGGATGGGCGACCACACCGACCTGAACATGTACGTCTTCCTGCCCAACCCGTCTCAGTACTGCAGGGAAGAAGATGCCATTGGCTTGACAGTCGATCTATTCCCACTAAAGCGTGGGCCCGATGGCACTGCACAGAACGACGATCCGAAAGTGGCCATTATCCTATGCCCCAGAGCTTTGCAGGACACGTCGAAACCCGCGAGCTACCGCGACGGGAGTTCGAGAATTGAAGTAGGCACCGACTTGGGAACGGTTATTACGAGAAGTGCCACACTTCTCCATGAAATATTTCACGCCATTGGCGGTGCAATCTTCTTAGGGGAAGGGCGAGAGAAGTGTAAGTAGGAGCTCAGCTCCGTCGCTCGCCGCCCCTTCTGCGCTACGGGGCCTGCGTGTCTTTGCAGCCGCCTCTCGCGCCTACTCCCTGTATCCTATTCCCGTCTTGTTTCTGACTCGAGAATATATCAGATGCTCTAGCCGACGCGATCAACATGGCAAACGCAAACCCAGAAGACGCGCGGAGAAATCCGGAAAGCTACGCCTTCTTCGTTGCGCATATGTACTACCTGTATGGGACAAATGAGGGCAACTTGCCAGAGTCCATTGTCCGCAACTGGGATTTTCATCTGATCGAGCGGGAGGGTGGGAAAACATACTTTGGGGCGCTTGAAACGGAACAGATGGCTGGCGGGCCGCACGCCCGAGTAGCCCGGTAGAAGGAGGCGGGTTAGCAGGGTCCTGGGTCCGTCGCTTGCTGTTGATTACTACGTTGGTCCAAGGGAGGGATGTTTCTTGTTTTATATTGTAGTATGCACTTATGCAAGTATCATACTCGTTTGTCACTGAATACAATTCTAATCAAACGCTCGGGAGCCTCTATGGAAGACAGCTTGGGTTTCTCCCTTCTGGGTCACCGTCTGAGAGCTGCATTTCTTGCTTTTTTTTTTGTAAACGCAATGTTCTAAAAGTTGGTGATTTCTATTTGTATTAATCATAAAGTATACAGCAAGCCTCATTGTCCTTGTCGCAGCTCCCTTCATAGTTAAACATGGGTGCGGCACAACGACGATCCGGTCCAACAGGCTCACATGAACCACGCCAAAGGAACCCACACCCCTCACACATGCCTCCATATTGTTAGTACGAGAAATTCTGTCCCTAAATTTGATATATGCTTACCAGGTACAGCAAGCCTAAAGCCAGATCAGTAAATAGTTAAGAAAAACGGTGCAATAGAATAGCAAACTCACATCAAGCTGACGCATAAAGTGGTGAATCGCATCTTGGTCGCGCGTGGGGGAAGTGGAAGCTCTCAGTAGATATCAAGTACGGAGTAGAATGGTGGGTATTGTCTAACGCTGAATCAAAATGGACGGATTTATCGAGTTTTTATAGAGATTTATTGCGCTCGCAACACTTTCCAAATGAATCCGTGATAAAACACACCGACAATGGGCCCGAAAGCCTGCTCCCCTTGAATGGCATCGATCTGATCGCATTATGCCACCACCCACGTCACATCTGTGCCCTTTTCTGCCCATCAAGGCCTCTTTGTAAGACGGCTGTTTCTTTGGAACGAGTACAAAGACCGTCGCATTCAGCCGCACCTGAGGAATTGTCTCACCCACATCAGCGGTGAGAGAATCAGCCGGCCGTTGGGCAACGATTTCTCCGCATTCAGATGTATGAAACGAGTGGAAGGTCTTTTCGGAAAATCTAGCCCAATTTTACCAAATAGATGAATCTTTGTTTATAAAATAGACTATGCTCGCGTATATACAGCACGGCATATCGTTGAAATATTCCCAAGGCATTGTCTGATCAGCTTATCCCACCAATTCGCTTTGAGTCGCTAGTACCGCCATTGAGTCGCGCATTGCACGCCACTTTTTAGCAAGTTCTGGCACTGAGTTGCTTCTTTCGATTCATATCTGTCCGATTTGTTTGCGTTGTGACCGCTCGGCGTCAGTTGGGCCGAAGAGAGTAAGATTTTAGGATACCCGTGCCAGCTGAGGTGGGATACAAGACCGGGATGGAGCGGACATTCGCAATCCTTGCCAGTTTGTCTTAGAGAGCTGCCCAAATTTCTACCGCTACGGTACGCGCACGCAGGTGGCAGGCAAGATCTCTCTACCACTGCTTGCGATGTGGGAAGACTTTCTGTATCCCGCAGAATGAATGGGAGAGTCCACTCTACAGAGGCGCTCCCGACACGAACCATAGTATTAATACTACAGATTGGACGCAATGCAACGTAGCTCACGATGCTCATCCGATTCGCATGCTCTCCTCACATGGATTGGACGTACTAGGCTTGGTATCTGAATGCTCTCCGGTGTCTTGGCGCGACGGGCGGGACTTGATCGATCTTACTTCGGACTATTTTCTTCTGGCGGCCGAGCGCTGGAAACATCTTCAAACCGTGGGGTATAAAGAAGCATTATATGCATAATCTTACTATTCGGTTTATATATATTTCATATTTTCTTTTTGTTTTCCTTCCTAACTTTCTTCAATATTTATCTTCTTCTATTTATATGCCTACTTGGTGTAACAACTTCACTCGATCACCGTCGGCTGAGCTTCGAGACAGGCATGCTTGATGAATTTTAATGCGCAATATATACCATGGAAAATCCGTTTGAAAATAGATTGGTCATGGCAATCACTCGCAAAGCGAAACGATCACGACTGGGGCGGGTCGCGCGACAGTAGTTGCGCCTATTCCATGCACAGCATTTGACCCCACCATGCAAAATCGGGCAACTTTGCTGGAGCTCTGCATTTACGATTTCATCCTACAAGCCCGTTTTGTGCTCCTCATAGTCGACGGAATTACTCCAATAATAGCCCTCACAGCAACTGCCTACGTTACTGCGATCCTGCTTCCAGCTCCGTTCACCACTTGCATCTAGTACAAGCACGTCAATATCGAGACCCCGCGACAGGGCGACCAGC
This sequence comes from Lecanicillium saksenae, assembly GCA_027627215.1. Lineage (NCBI taxonomy): Eukaryota > Fungi > Ascomycota > Sordariomycetes > Hypocreales > Cordycipitaceae > Corniculantispora > Corniculantispora saksenae. The sequence continues at coordinate 292 of JANAKD010000638.1, read as the reverse complement.
GACCCCGCGATGGACGGCGAAACAATCGAGCAGGCGCAGGCCCGCCACCGCAAAGAGCTCAAGGACCTACAAGGTCGCATCACAAATAAAAANGAAGAACGCGACCAAGAAGACACGCAAAAGTGTCAACGACGAGTGCGCCGAGCTGGAGCGAGCCCTGCGCGAGAAGCAAGCAGCCGAGATTGCTGCGCTCAGCGGGGAATCACCCGTCGACGACGACGCCGCAGCACAGGACGAAGACACACAACCGAACGGCACCGACGAGGTGCTCGCCGCGGAGGCAGACGAAAAA
>JANAKD010000637.1:0-15236 GCA_027627215.1 Lecanicillium saksenae | reverse complement strand
AACTCGCGAGCCAGAGCTGCCTGCGCTTCGGCAATGGACTTGGCTGCTATTTTCGCGGCGTCGGTAGAGATGGCGCCAGCTTCGACGACTGCGGCCGCTGCTGCGCAAGGGATGTCCACTGTGAGGATGGCCTTTGGCAATGTGGTCACTGCTGCCGTCGACAGCGTTGACAGGGAAGCTGGAAGGGGGACCTGCGTAGCGACTGGTATGGTGGCTGGCTTTTTATCATGGGTTTTCTTGTCTTTGGCCTCGAAAAAGTCGGTGATGCGGGCACAGTTAGCTGGAGCAGCGGACCTCGAATCGACTTCAGCTTTCATGCTGGAAGCTGTGTTCTGGGGCACCTGCGCGAGGTTGTTAGCCATCCGCCTCTCCTGTTATGCATCTAACGCATCTTCACCTCTGTATGAATCGGATGCTCTCTCCACTTCCAGCGATTCAAGTCACTCTCCGCGATGGCCCGCTGCACCCCCGTCTCGAACCCGGCAGCCGCCCACCAGTGGTGCTTTCGCACGCCTGTGGCTGCCTTCCAGAAAATCTGCGCTGAGTCCGGGAACGAGAGGCGGGCGCGGCAGTCCTTCTTAAATTCTGCCGGCTCGTTCCTGGCGCCCATGCCGTGGATGATGAGCAGCTGGCCATGCTTCTGCCAAAGAGCGACGCGTTGATCGTACTCTGTGCGGCCCAGCACCATTGGGCCTGCGCCTTTCCGAGCTGGCTTGTTCGTTTCTGCGATGGCATCCATCTTTTTCTGGCTCTTCTTCTTGTTTACGCCGTATACCTCCGAAGCCGTCTTCAATTTGGGGCGGCCGCGTTGTCTCGCGGTTGTTGATCTGGTCACCCTCGGTGTTTGCTCTGAGCGCTGCCTGACTATCCGATCTCTGGCATCTACAAAGCTGACAGATCCTATCAGAATGTCATGCAGCGTCAATTTTGAAAGTATTGTTACTTACTAGTTGTAGTCGCATGCCCTGGTCTTCATTTTGGTGAGTTGGATTCGTCGGGTTATGTTTGCTCGTGTGGAGGTGTACGTTTGCAAAACTGTGGCCCAACCGCGATGTGCAAGTCCACTCCCTACAGCGTTATTCTAAAACACGCATCGATTTCAACAGATCATGGAAATCAAAGCACAAATTTCAGGCACAGCGACAGGATTAAACCACGTTGAATAATTCTTTGCTACGCTGTGACCTCTATCCTGTCGCGCTACGTAATCGCCCAGTAGTCAAAGCCGATGATGAATTCCACGTTCGCTTCTGCTCCACGCTTGTACTATAAACTTACATTGTATCAAATATCTTCCATAGAGCCCTTTTCAGAGTCAATTCGCAAACTAGTACCCAGCTACCACTCGGTAAGCTCTTGGCCAGGGCGAGCAAAGCTCATAGCCAGTCTTCAGTCTCTTCGGGTTTCTCTGCATTGAGTTCATTGTCAATCCGAATCAGTGCTTGGTTTTCTGAATCAAGACTTTGCGGTAAAGAAGGCTGTAAAACTTGACCATTCTCACCAACGGCAATACTATGTCCGCGCAGAATATCATCGTCCCGAAAATATGGTAGATCCTGCATCATCAGTTTTTTACTTTTCAAGATACGCTGACAAGAACTTACCACGAGCCATTCCAATTCAACGTGAGAAACACCGTGCATATAGCGAATTTCCATGCATTTCAACGTTTCCCCGACAGTGTCCGTGTGCATTTCCGTACGCATGTCTGTATAGACCACGTAATTCTATTCGGCCCCATACAGGAAGCTACCCCGAGTGATGCGAGCTTTTTCGCCGTCTGGCACAGTGTGGAAAAAGTCTTGTCCCGTAACTCCGCTCGCTAGGTTGGAATGAAATGCCCTTACCAGTGCTGGGAGGATAGCTTCCGGACTGCGGTCAATGGTGTGTCTCAGGGCAAGTCGAGGATTGGTCGCCAGCCGCTGCCGAAGCTCATTAATTTGAGAGCGTCTCTCTTCGAGTACCACTCTGTCAATCCCCCAGTCATGGCAGTAGCGAGAAATCTCGTCCAAGTCTCCGCCGTATCCGCGGCATTTGTGAGAATAGTCCTCAAAAATGCGCATCAGCGTGATATGATCAGAGGTCGTTGGGCCACTATAGTTGTATTCGTCCCCACATACGAAGAGATCTTGATTTCTGATGATTGATTCGGTACCGGTAGATAGAACAGCAATTTTGAGCATGTTTTCTGAGCATCCGATGCGGTGAGCCTCGTATATGGCGCGATACTAGCGACGGCCCAGAGGGAAATGGGCTTCCCAACTGTCGAGAGTCGCATCCGCAGCCACCGGGCGTATCTGCCGAGAAACATTGCTCCGGCAGCGTGGGGGCATACTTGTTCTAGGAATGTATCTTTAGAATAGGGGCGAGAATATGAATGATGCGCGTGTGCTGCTCAATTGAGGGGGGTGTTGAGGCTGTAGATATGTTGTCGTGAGTTTGCTACGGAAGCCGCCCTCCACCTCGCTGTCGCAACAGACACCGCTGTGAGCAGGCCAAATATTTCCGTTCACGATACTTTGTGGTGGAAAATAGTTTTTAGAACTTCAACATAAATCTATACCATCAACGATAATGATACTCTCTCTGCGTAGCGTGCTCCCCTGCTGGTTCTATTGATTGTTTCCAGCAACCACTAACAACATTGCTTGAAGGCCCTCTCACTGACAGCCTCGTCACGCATCCATCTTGTAGTACCGCACAAGCCAATAAACAAGAAAGAGGAAGTACTTATTTGGATTTCGGGTTTCTATCTTACATTTTTGTCTCTGAAACCGCCGCAGGCTAAACCGGCCTCGCCACCCGTATTCGCGCTGATATAGGGTAGTCTCACAACACGCCCATCTGCACGCCCAGCCCTTGCTTCGCCGCACATGTCAGACAAAGTTTGCCGAATCCAGTCCAAATATTACAAGCAGCCGTGCCATTTCATTTTGTTACTGCATCCGCACAGTCGGAGCGTCTGCAGAAGAGATGAACTTTCAGCCCCGAATGGCGCCATTTAACTTCCCAGACGGAGGAAAGCCGATAGATTCCGGTGGATCGAGGGTACAGCTCGACAGCTTTGGTACTCATTTGAGCGCCCACGCCGACTGGTCAATATATGCATATGTGCTTCCTCCCAGCTAGAGCGCTGTCCACGGCCAAACTCAGCCTCGTGGCTACCCACCTAGGTTCCGCCAGCCTCAGTTACCCTTGACTAATTCCTGGGCCCTTGTTGGCCCGAAAATAAACCTGACAGCTGTCTTGCAACACAAGTGGTCATTCGGCCGTTGCAGCGTCGTACAGCAGCCATCTAGATACGACCTCTGAAGGCCCCTCTGGCCACACGCCTCACTTCGGTAGTTTCCCGGCCCCAAACCTCGCAAGAGCAAGTTTATGGCTTCACGCCAAGTCGGGATGCGGCGCTGGCGCTCAAACAGGGATCTGACGAGGCTTGCGCTAGTCCGGCCTGGTCCGCCTAGCTTGAGCAGGTTTGAGACAGATTCGCCAGCTAGAAATGGACCCGCGGGCATTGTTTCCCAGCCCTTCTTGGACAATGCATAAGCAGCTATAAAGACTGAGAATGTTTTCGCTGTTTGAATTTTTCCATGTTGGATTGCGGACAACGGCTATTAAATTAAATGAGCCCATTGTCTGGGGTAGACTTCCCGTCTCTTGCTGGGGCCTCGCGCCAAACCCGCTCGCTCTGTATCCTATCAGAACCTAAATAGCGCTCGCAGAGCGCTCGGGCATAAAACCAGCGCAAATATAATCATATCGGAGTTTGGAATCATTATTCGATCTAGAACCCTGCAATGGGCGCCAGTAAAGCCTTGATACTGTTAGGCATACTTGGCACGGCTCATACCAGTATCAACAAGCGCTGACCAGAATACGGCTCATTGGGCTCACAACGACCGGCGAGATGCACGCAAAAAGCCACCACAATTGGTAATATGGGAATAGTAGTCCTCCTACACTGATAAGCAGCCTATAAAAGAGGTTCCCGAAAGGCCACCAGGCAGTATTGACCCACCACCTGCAGCAGCCTCGCTCCCCCACCGCCGCTCAGCTCGTTGGGTGCACCTTGCGAGCGGTTCAGCGTACTACCCAAAGGTAATCTCATGAAATTTGATTCGCGCTGCTTCTCTTCCCACCGTCACGATGATGACGAAATATCAACGTTATTCTGTTACTTTGGGAACAACCCGCTTACAATGAGCGGTGCACCGTCACTCTCACTCCCACGAAACAACGTGTCAAGGTCTCAAGCGTCTCACTTTGCCATGCAATTCGGTTGACGACGTAATAACCAAAGAAAATGCCCGACATCTGGGTTTGGTTTGGTGTTCCAGGGTGGAGGTCCGCGGCGACGCAGAGCAACAACACCGACAGACTTCAGCCCAAACTAGCGCCGCCCCGAGGGCGTGTCGCAATTCTGCCTCAAACATGCTCAGAAGCAGAGTCTCGGCCGCGTTCGCATCATATGCTCGGACAGGAAACGCCGCAGGTTTTCTTATTATTTCTCTCTCTTCCACGCCCCCCTTCTCCACGCCCCCCCTCTCCTTGCTATGCCATGTGTTCCACCTGCTTGGCAGAAAGCTTTTTTGTAAGAAACTGGAACTGCCTGAGAAGACCAATACTATTTCCACTCGTTGAGTCGCCGCCACATTGTTGCAGATGATGCCAGCCCCAAAATTTGTATTACGGGCTCCGCGCAAGTTTTTGCCCGAGTTTGTGCTCTTCTCTTGCACGTCTTTCTTTTCTTTTCCTTTTTCTGTTTTTACCTGTAGATCCTTGTCGGGGGACTGGGTAAGCAGGAAACTTCTCTAGCGCCGAACCCGACAGATGAACTGCATTTAAGATTCAGCTATTCGTCTGTTCTGAAAAAATCACCCCTTCTCATTCATGACCTATATGCCAAAGCTAAGCCTATGAGCTAGCAGAAGTCTTTGATTTATTCTTGGGATACCCCGTCGCGTGGCACGACCTGTTCACTCGCATCTTCTGCGAGCCACCTTTAGCCATGGCGTCACATATCAGTGTGTCGCAGTCGATTCTCGACATCATTACGGAATGCGCGCTGAATAAATTCGACGATTCCGCTGCGCGCATCGCCGCCGGAACGCCGTATTTCCTGGCGACGATTGACAAGTTTGTCGCCGCGCAGCAGGAGGTCCAGGCGTGTCTGCCCTCGTTCCCCTTCAAATCGGCCAACAAGGAATACAAGGTCCTCGGGTCGCTGCCAGACAAGGCGGAAGAGCTCGCTCTGGAGCGGCTGAATACAATGTGCCGTCGCATCCGCGACGTGTATGCGCCTGGCGCGAGAGTGACCATCATTTCCGATGGAATGACTTATAACGGTGCGCCTCCACTCGACGGGAGCTTTGCTGCGACACCTGGCTAACAACTCGCGACAGATTTATTATCCATCTCTGATCGAGAAACATGGCGGTATGGCGAGGCTCTACGCTTACTGGCTCATACCAAGGGATTTAATCACATCTCATTTGCGCGCATCAGAGACTTGGTGGACTGCGATCTACCAGACAAGCTGCGCGAAATCACCTACGTCGCCAACTGCACCAACATGCGACGCATTCTCCTAAACGAGCACGGCCGCGATGACCTCGATATCGACAAAGAGATTCTCGAAAATCCAGATACCAAACTTACCTACCTTGGATACCGCCGATTTTTAGAGTCTGACCTGAAACACATTTTCCCACCAGACAGTGACCGATCAAATCGCGCCTACAAGCGTGATGTAAAATACCTAGCCAAGCAAATGCTAAAACGAGGATATGTAAGTTGTGATGCAAGCATTTCTGATGCAGATGCTAATTATGTAGGCTTTTGCTGGCGCCGTCAAGAAATCATTCCCCGACCACCTCCGCCTCTCCATCCACGAATCCCTCGGCGAGCACAAGGTCTCCATCAGCCTGCTAAACACCAAGACGGGTTTCACCACGCCGTGGCACTGTAGTGTTGCGCGTCTCGCCGATGGTGAGTGGATTAGCGCCCCGATGGGGGAGTTTCAAAAGGACGCCCGTCTCGAGCTCATCTACGAAGACGGGCGCCCCAGCTACTTCGAAGAAAAGCCACGGGGCGCCGCCGACTCGCCGCCGACCATCAGCGAGTCTTGGGCGACATTTATGCCGGCAAAGAAATTCAGCCCCTCGTCGGCGGGCTCATCGTCACCTAGTCTGTCATCGGACGATGCATCGACTACGCCGGGCGGGAGCGTCGCGTCATCGCGGGTCGGGCTTGGTATCAGTGGTTGCACGACACCGGCTGCGAGCTATACGTCAGAACCAGAGCCTTCTGGTCCGAATGCGAAGCGAGCTGTTTGTAAAGCTTCATCACCGGACTATGGAAGAAGACTCTTGCCGCAGATTATTGATGAGTTGGCTGCGTCACATCCTGCACAAAGCTTATTTTCGCTATCGACCATGGTGAAAAATATGCTCGAGTTTCGGGACATTTCGGCGAGGCAGTTTGCCGATTCTATCAACAAGACAGCATGGTGGTTGGAGAGCAAAGTTGGCAAGCAGACTGCCATTAAGCCTATAGGATACATCGGTCCACGTACGTTGCCAGGACTCTATTCCGTACCGCAAGCTAACATGTGCAGATGATCTCCGTCATATTCTGTTGACCTATGCCAGCGTCAAAGTTGGATACGCTGTAAGATTACAACACCCCCCACAACTTGGACCAGATGCTAATCTTCCAGGCCCTCTTCCTTTCTCCAAAGAACAGCACGCAAGGTGCGCTAGCCGTACTCGAGACCCTCAATTGCGACATCTGGGCCAAGGCCGGTGATGCCCCCATCGTACCCCTTGTCCAAGAAATTCTCCATGAGCGCCCAATGACCATCATTGATCTCCCGCCTCTCGATGAGCTTCTTGCTGCCGCGAACACACCGCCCTACCCATACACCAAGACTTTTGCCGAAGCTACTACTGATCCCTTCTGTTTCTTGCACACATCTGGCAGCACCGGTGTTCCCAAGCCCATTCCATGGTCCCACGGGCTGATTGGAACCATGGATGCCATTCGGCTGCTCCCAACTACTGAAGGTGACCAAGGTCTAGCACCATGGACGGCAGACTGGAAGGAGCATGACCGCATCTATTCATCATTTCCAATGAGCCACGGCGCTGGTATCATTATGAATATTCTCATGCCGGCGCTCTTCAATCTTCACTGTATCATGGGCCCTGTTAACATTCTACCCAACATTACCCTGGTAGAAGCGCTGGCGGAGCAGGCGCGCATCGACATCTGGAGCATGGTGCCCTCGCTGACTGATGAAGTTGGCGAGACGCCTGACGTGCTGGCTAAATTGTCTCCGTCGAAATTCATCTGCGCGTCTGGTGGGCCGGTGAGCCCCGTCAGCGCCGGCAAGGCAAACGAGGTTATCCGCGTCTTGAACCTAACCGGTACTACGGAAGGCTTGTTCATCGGCAATTTGGTACCTGAAAGAGAAGACTGGTTCTGGTTTGCCTTTCATCCGTACTCGGGCTTCGAATTCAAGCAGCTTGATGAAGATACATTCGAGCACTGGATCCATCGCGATGACAAGCATGCATCCCTGTTTCAAGGTATTTACCACACATTTCCAGAGAGGCAGTCAATCAACTTCAAGGATCTATACATGCAGCATCCAACGAAACCATATCTATGGGCTTTCAAGGGCCGAAACGACGACTTAATCGTTCTTTCAAATGGCTACAAGATTTCGCCCTTACAAACTGAGGCGTTCATTGGCACCCATCCCGCCATTAATGGATGTTTGGTCATTGGCACCGGCAAGCCCCAGGCAGCCCTGCTCATTGAGCTCAAGGATCCCAACGGTAAGACAGAGGAGCTGTTAGACAGCATTTGGGAGATTGTGCAAGAGGCCAACACGCAGATGCGACACAAAAATCAGCTCTTACGGGACTTTATCACATTCACGGAAGCAGACAAGCCCTTTGCCAGAACTGACAAGGGGACAGTCAAGAGATCGGCAACCGTCAAGCTGTACGAGGACTACATTGAGCGCTTCTACAGCTCACGCAACGGCGACGTGCCTGCATTCGATGTGGATCTGAGCTCTCTAGATTCTATCCGGCATGATGTGCGTGAATTATTTGCTTCGTACCTGGAGGAAGTCCGCGATGTGGCGCTTGATGCCAACCTCTTTGAGCTCGGATTCGACTCGCTGGCAGTTTTCGCCGCCATCAAGACCCTGCGCGTCGTTACCGGCCTGGCCGACCACCTCAGTGCCCGACAGCTCTATGCAAACCCGACAATTGACGGATTCTCCTCTGTGCTATTTGACCTCGCCAGCCAGGCCAAACTGCAGGATAGTGGTGCCGCAGACAGTCCCGCCACGGAAATGCGACGTCGTATGGCGCAGCATCAAGCGCGCCAGTCGTTCAAGCTCAACGCAATGGACTACGTCAATCCCAATCACTACATGGGACTTGTGTTTTACTTTCCCCTCGCCGAGGGAGTGAGATTTCAGCAAGCTTTCGAGATTCTATCCAAGGGCCTGGACCGCACAATGGACTTGGTCCCGGCGCTGGGTGGCAAGATGATGCCCTGCTCTGAACACGAGATTGGATACACCAACGGCGATCTCTGCGTGACTATTCCGCCGCCGCACCTCGCCTCATCTGTACACAACAGACTGATTTACAAGGATGTGTCAGAGACGCTTCCCTCGTTTGGTGAACTACGAGAGAAGGACTTTGTGCCCTCTTTATTCCGTGACGAAATCATCCTTCAGCAAGATACCTTTCCAAAGCTGCCTGCAGATATTGTAATCGCTCAGGCTAATTTCGTCAAAGGCGGTTGCATTCTCGCAGTGGATATGAACCATTGCTGTATGGATGGCATGGGTGTCATGCTCGCACTCAAGACGTGGGCAGAGAATTGTCGCTTCCTGCAAGGTGATGCATCAGCTACTTGCTCCTGGCTTGACGTGGACAGCTTCAATCACAGTCTCCCCGAGATTATCCATCATCAAGAGGGGTGGACCAAATCTGCCGACGAGGTCGATCCTGGCACATGGGGTTTCCTCCCGTTCCAGCCTGCAGAAAATACCCCTCCCAGCAAGTACGTCGCCAGGGCAGGCGATTTACCGCCAGCACCCAAATACAAACTGCACTCTGTGTGGCCGCTTCCCAGGCCCGAAAGCTGCATGAACACAACGGTTTTTGAGATATCAGCAGAGAACATTCGCAAGCTCAAGAAAGAAGTTCTGGCCGACCCTGCAACTAAAGGCTCCAATGCTTCGATTAGCGACATTGTCCAGGCCTTTTTCTGGCGGTCAGCGATTCGCGCCCGACGTCATGTGTCTAAAAAGAAGAGCAACCTCATCTCTGATGACGATGGCATGTCAATTCTGGAGTCACCTACGGATGGTCGCGCACACTTCTCCTCACTGTTGCCCGAGACTTATATGGGCAGCATGCTCATCATGAGCCGCTCTGTTCTGTCCGCGGACGAACTGTGCGCGCCAGACACCAGTCTGGGTCATATATCGCAGGTTCTTCGCGATACTGCGGCTCGTATCACGCCATCGTTGGTTCATGATGCCTTCACCATCCTGCAGTCTCTACCCGACCACACACGCTTCTCTACGGCCAACATGGGCCTGCACCACATGCATGCCATGATTTCCAATCTCATTCTTTTCCAAATGAGCGAAATAAACTTTGGCGACAAGCTATTCGGAAATCATGGATCACCAGAGACTATGAGACCACAGTTGGTGCGCGGCAACGGACGCTTCCGCTTCTTGATCATCTCACCCATGAAGAAGGACGGCGCCGTAGAGCTCGTCTTAGGCACATTCCCGGAAGAACTTGAATTTTTCAACGCAGACCAAGAATTCAACAAGTATGCCAAGGTTGTAGACGTTTCTCCTTGGTAGTGTAGCATAGCATTTCTTTGCATAGCGTATATAGATATGCCCACGAGGTCAGGCCATGGGCTCTCGTGTAAGTCACATAGCGCGGCCCGCCGAAACGCAAGCCTGCAAATGGCGCTAGATTGAGAAAATATATTCCATCTCTCCCCACTGTAGTATTGAAACGCACAGGTCTCCATAATCAGTGAAACACTCGCAAAGCTCCGGGCCGTGGCCGAGAAACGGTCGTTGTACAGCTGGGAAGGAGGGGCGTGTGCCGTGTAAGGCCCCCCAGCTGGCTTGGGACAAGGCTAGCGGGCGCGCGCGGACGCAAGGGAAAAAGTGAGCAAGTTTCGATGACACTGCGACACCCACCCGCTCTAGTTAGAAAAACGAGGCTTGCAGAAGATTGAGCAAGTTTTCGAGATTGGGCAAAACGTCGCTCCACCCTCTGTGCGTCTGGGCTACGTCCCTTTTGCGTGCTGGACCCTGTCCCTTGTTGGCGGTTACGGGCATTTGTCAAAGAAAACCTTCTCATCATGTAGAGTTCATAAACGACGCCATCCCCAGCTAAGCCGCTGTTGGGTACCCTCGCCCATTGTTACCCTTTCTTTCTTTGTTTTTTTATTGATACCCCGCGTCGTTGAAAATGACATACAATACAATGTCCAAAGACGTCGAGGACACCAAGATTCGCGTCGATCCCGCCAGCGACAGCGCCGACGATGCCAGCACCGATGCCGTCCTTGCCGACGTCGTACGTCTTCTGGAAGTCGTGGTTCTGCAGCAGGTTGTTGATGAGCGAGGCGTCGTAGCCGTTCATGGTGGAGCAGAAGAAGCCGACGACGGAGAAGAGGTAGATCATGATCATGGACGGCGCCCACTTCCGCGGCGGCTCCTTGAGGAGCGCCTCGTTGAAGGCCTCATTGCCGTGGACGACCTTTTCCTGGATGGGTGCCTGTCGGGATTGCGTGTAAGTAGGGATGTAAATTTCAAAGTTGGCACCCGGGGGAAGGGCATGCAATGGCAAGTAAACGAACCTTCTCAGGAACGTCACCCTCTTCGTGAGAGGTTGACCTCGCAGCCACTTCTTCTACTTCGCTGTGGCCCATAATGAAGCTATGTCAAACCCGAAATTGGGGTTGGATTGGGGGCCGCTGTGAGACAAGAGGGAGGATTCCGTCGTCTCCTAGATTGAGTCCATCATCGACTCTTTGTTTTAAGCATTTTGCGGAGGCGGGCCGGCGGCTCCATTTAATACATTTGGGAAGCACAAAGTCACTTGTACGCCGCCGCCCCCCTCTCGGCTCACATAGCTCTCGCTCGTAAAGGCCAGGATGACGGGGACGGGTACAAATGTAGCTGGGTTGGGAAAGCGGCGTTCCAGAACCACACATCCACTCCTGGCGGTCCTCCTTGTGGCGTGTTAATTTTTTTTGCTTCCTGTTATTAGTTAGCGGAAGCCGGCCGAAGCACACCCTGGGCTGACCACCCATACCCGAAAACTAAACTCTCCCCCAATAAAACGAGGCGTTTGGGGGCGCTAGCAAACCTGTCTACAGCAAGCGGAAGTGCAACTCCCGTGGGGTAGTTCGTTTCTCGGCTTGGGGCAACTTGAGCAGTGTAACCTGTGTTTTTTCTTGGCTTGCGAGGAAACGTCTGGGTTGAGAGGATAAGGGGGCCACAACTGGATCCCTGATGGGGTTTGAATGGAGGTTTTGGACATTGATTCAGTCAAGACATGATGACCAAGCCCTGTCAGTTTTTGGTTTGTTCCGTCAATAAGCGGCTCTGTAAATAGCGTTGGAACCACGCAAGGCTGCAGGACATTGTTGGTCTCCCCAATACTCTGGGTCTTGCACAGGGGAGGGATCCGCCAGCTAAATCAGTAGCGAAGACCCTGAGCTTCTTTTACTACCGTCTCCGCAGGATTGTTACACTTGATGTGGTCCTTGTGCTGTGGAGTATTGTATTCAATTGATAACTGATTGTCAACAAGGCTCGTGAAGATGTCCCGCGACTGTTTTCGCATAGTTCTGTGGTAGATGCTTGTACTAGTCGAGTTAGTGAAAGGAAAAGGGGCGCTACTGAGTGGTCTAGCAGCAGCAATTGGGGCGAGTGTTTCCTCAAACAGGCCAACCTGTAATGGCGATTTGCTAGAGCGTTTACAGAAGGAGGCTGCGGATGGCTTGCGCAGGGCCGAGCGCTGCTCCGTCTGGCGCCGTCAAGCCACTGAGGCGGACTCAGTGACATGGCTACGATGCAAGATGACTCCATGGTTGCAGTTTGGAGAAGAAGGGCATACGAAACGGTTCGACGTTACGGCCGAGATGCAGCACATCATATCCGACGCCGCTGAAATGCAACAACGTCAACCACTTTTCCTCGGCGTGTCCTCGAGGAAGCAGCCCGCGTGATTCAATTGAGAGAGATCGGCACCGCCTCCGCTCTGGGCATTTGTTTGGGGCTTAAGCCGCTGCCTCAGCTAGGTCGAAAGCCGACGGTTACAGGCAAAGGAGATACGAATGTAGAATTCACCGTGTAGCCATCTCGAAAGAGCTGCACATATTCCCGAATATTTGCATGCAAATGCAATTTAGGACGTCATTGAGCTGCAAGGCCGTTTCGGTAGATCGCATCTACCCCAGCCTCCAGGCTGTGTGCCGCCTCCGGATTGTTATATCGCCGGGGCCACGCATCTCACTCGGGCTTATGCAACACCGGCCATTTCAATAGTGTGTCAGGGTCGTATGAGCTTGGTCGAGAGCACGATGTCTTCAATATTGATGAAGAGATATATGCCCGTAATCCTGCGTCGATATTACTCCGGCAGGGGTAATACTGCAGGCGTCGGGGACAGGAAGTTGCGCTGGCGGTGGCTTGACGATAGGGCCGAGCTGGATGCAGCTTTGGCCATGACTTGGAGATGCCGCTTCTCCAACCGATAGCAAAGACAGACCGGTGAAGGACTGCTTTTGCGGGGTAATCCGTAATGCAAGTTCCCTGACCCTGGCGCATTGTCATGAGTCGCAGTTACACACACATTTTCACAGAAGATGGACAGTATCACGTAGCAAATGTCGGTGCTCCTGGAGCCACGCCCGTGTAGGTAAAAAGAGGCGCGAACAGTCAACAGACGGAACGCAGACAGGCGTGGACTATGATGGCCCTTTCAATCTTGCAACAAACGTTTCAATCACCAGCGAGACCAAAAGGCGTAAGCCTCCAGTCGCCGCCACCCTGCATCGCCAGCCTACTCCCGCCTGCAGATACAAAACGCATCGCCGATGGGAGACTCCGTCCTCCGCGTCCACCCCCGAAGGAGTGTACTTGGCATTAGGAGACTCGTGAGGGGGGTTCGAGTGGCCGTACAGAGATTCGCTGCGTTGTGTATTGTGTTCGTACGTATGCAACGTACGTGCTCGAGGGTCGGCGTGTCACGGAGGGGTACAGTCACGGGTGAATGGAGATACACCAGCATCCCTACCTTGCTGTGTTCAGAGCCATGATGAATCACATATGATTGGCGTCTTGAACGGGTCGTCACATCCTTCGTGGCGCGCGTCACCAACTGGAAAATGTGAAGCTGGTGGCTGGATGGTGAAGCAGGAAAAATTTCTGCGGCGCATAGAGACTGCTGCGCGCTCCACCAAGTAGCTCCCCTGCCGGTGGCCCACACCAGCTTGCAGGCGACTGTAGCCAGCACAGGACATCACACCACTTATACAGATGCGTGATAATATTGGTACTTGATGCAACTCAAGTATATCCAACGATGGCAGACTGGCATCCGAGTAGCTCAACATTTCCCGCCTGTGGTCAGACTTGCCGTAGCATCGATTTAAGGAAATGACAGACTTGAATTGAAGAAATAACAGATACTACGCCTTGTTGGATATTACATGAAATCATGTCCCTCTCATACATTTCAAATAGCTCCTGCGCGAGCGGCCTCTCCCGCGTTCTCATATACCAGCTCCTCCATCTTTCTCTTGGCCTTTCCCAGGCTGTCCTCGCCAACGCCCATTCTGCGAGCAACATATCTCTGCGCAACGACACCAATGGATAGAGAAAGAGTCTCCTCAATCCATTCGGCAACCCATTCTCTGGGATCGACGGCTCCACTATCGATAATATCACGAATCTCGGCCGGAATGGACAGGTCGGCATCAGCCTGCTCCTCGTCTCCCGACTTGGGTGTGAGAGGAGTAGCGGTATCCAGCCAGCGAGTCCACTTTGTGGGAATGCTTTGGCTGACTGTAGCGTATTCGATCTTGTGGATCGGGTCGAGGATGAAGATGGCAAAAGAGATGTTGCTCTTCTCTTCCTCCTTATCTTGTTTGTCTTCCTTGTCCTTTTCGGCGGATGCAGTGCGAGCGAATAGTGTTCCGTCGTCGTCGGTTTCGATAGCTTGGATGGCCAAGAATAGATCGGAGGTTCTCACAGGGTTGCTCTCGCTCAGATCTTCGGTGGCTCTAGTCTTGGCTTGCTCAACACCTCCGTTGGCTGAGAAGTACTCCTCGGCGTAGCCCTCAGCATTGGCTCGGCAGAGCTTGGTACCTTCCGTCAAGCCCTTGATAATGCCCAACTCTCGGCTAGAGTCCCACTGGCGCCACCAAGGGCCATCGCGCCAACCAGCATTGCTCTCGCGGGGTCGGCGGGAGCCGCTCTCTTGGCCACGCTGGACGACAAGCAGATCGCCACCCTCGACTTGCGACATGACCCGGGAGAAGACACCGTGGATGAGAGGATCCATTGATGGGTATCCCACAAGGTCGTGGGTGATGTGGATGAGAAGGCGTTCGTGGGAGCTGATGGGCGGGGCAATCGTGTTGAGGATATTGGTAAAAGTCGGGAGCGCGCGCTGGCGGATATCGTCGCCTGGGATATCGAATTAGCAACAAGTCCAATATGCATACAAGTAGAACAATCCGTGCTATGGCTTACTGTAATTGCGAAGAGCTCCAATATCCAGGCCCTTGAAGCCCCTTACCTGCTCCGCCCACTTCTTTGCGTCTTCATGCTGCTGGACTTCCTTATAAGCTGCTTCGGCCTGCTTCATGGCAGCGCTGGCCGTGGACAGGATGCCACCCCACCAGCTTCCACCAGCTGCTGCGGCCTGGGGCTCCGCGGCAGCTCCTTTGGTGGCATCTTGGAGCTCCGAGCTCGTGGCGCTGGGTGTGAAGCTGGCGCGGGCACTTCTGGCGCTGTCGGTAGATTTGCGCTTGTCTTCGCCGGCGGGGGTGCCAGCAGTCGGGCGCTTGCCGGCGCCGCCGAGACGGGGAGTGTGTGGACGGGAGGTGGGAGGCTCGGAAGCAAGCTGCGATTCGAGATCGGCGAGAATGTCTTT
>JANAKD010000636.1:0-15243 GCA_027627215.1 Lecanicillium saksenae | reverse complement strand
TGCAGCGATGCGAAAACGACGCAGATGATCTAATCCTCGGCGTGTTAGGTTGGGGAGAGCTGCTGCAGCCTTCACGGGTCGCTGGGTGGTTGGGTCGTGCCACTTACAAGTTTCGCCAGATGGAGGGGCCGACCGGCCACTTTGCGGCTATGCCTCCAAAGACGGAAGACACGGGGAAGCGCTGTACTCAGTAGAATTGCATACGGCGTGATGGAGAACACAGACTGCTCAAACGCGAGCGTGAAGTCGAAGCGAGACTGCGCGCCGCAGTGGCTCGCCGTCGGGCCGAGCGAGGCGTCGCAGTTGTAAGCTGCCGCTGTCGAATTCATCGTAGATGCGAAGCGCTACGAGTACAGAGGCAGAGAATTCGTTTTACCAGAGACAATTCGAGGTTGAAATATATTCAACGCAACAGAATTCTGCTCCGATTTAATGAAATTAAGGACCGGGAACGCACGCAGCCCGCTGACGACAGCCTTGCGTGGCATCATGGGGGACCTGCCACTCCGGGTAGCTGCCGCGTGGCCAGTAGGGCAGCGCTAGGGATAAGGCTGTGGTGCGGGGTCCAACCACGAATCCCAGTACCCCGGATCCTGATTTCGGAAGCGAATATTGCGGAGGGAAATATTGTTTTCCCTCCTTTAACTATTTAATCATTTACTTGCTGTTTAATCAACAGAAAAGAGGGCAGTTTGATATGCAGTCTAGCAGCTGCCAGAAGAGGAACCATAGAGGACCAAGGGCGAGAGCACTAATTCTCAATGGCCGGACTGCAGGTAGCCATTCTACATTAATCGAAGGGGTTTGCCAAGAAAAATTGTACATATGGACGCCCTTGGATACTTTCTTTGACATTTTGATTCCAAACCGGCAGTACATGTATTTCTCAGCATGTAAAGAAACTTTGATTGTGGGTTCTAAGATTAGCCGCCGCCAGATGGCTCAAGTAGCCTATCTGGAGCTGTTCAATGGCATAGCTCCGGGGAGGGGTTGGCAGATCTTGCCCTTGATGAGCATCTCGCACGCGTTCGGCAGCGGCTGAGATGGTCGCAGATACTCAAAAGCCTATTTCCAATGCCATCATAGAGTGGACATCGAAGTAGTCAAGAAAACGAAAATTATCTGGAAGCACAGATTTAAGAAACACAATAATCAGTGATATACAAAAATACACAGCAACGAAGTAGTATGAAGTCGAAAATAATAGTATTTGGACCATAATCCAGTGTCTCGTTTTGCCCATGAAAATTAAGCTTCTATATAGTCTACCACCGCTTGCATTTCTATGGTTTCGTGTAGGTCAAGTTGGTCTTGTAAGTCGCCTGGATCTCGCCATCCATGATCAAGATCCTCTCTACATCCAGCGCGCTAAACTCTTCCGGATTCCTAATCGCCAGGTCAAAGTGCTGCAGCGCCAGCACCAGCTGCGAAGCCCATATATTCTCGTTCACGCGGCCAATGCCCGTCGCCAATGGCGTCATGAGGATGGACCGAATCTTGTCGCCCTCATCGCCGCCCTTCTCCTCCACCTCCCGGTTGTGCTTGTCAATGGTGCACAGCATGCTCCAGATGCACTGATACACGACCTCCTTGTCCCAGGTGACGTTCTCCGGCACGCGCATCGTCGGGCATAGCAGGAGATGGCGCACGCCCCAGACGTTCTTGGACCGGGACTCAAACTCGCGGGGAATGGGCACCAGCGTGCAGGAGCCCGGGTTCGACCAGCCGCGGTGCTCCCTGTAGAGGACGGCCTGCGCGACGCGCGTCAGCGCCAGGTAGTCGTCCGTGGGAGACAGCGCGYGCCGTACCTTCTGGTGACGGTGTTGACGGAATCGGCGGCGGCATGGGCGGCCGCTGGGATGTCGGCCAGTGGAGCGGCTACACTGGCGGCGACTCCCAGAACCGAGGCAGCCAGGGCATTGGCGCCGGGCGCAGGCAAATTGTCGGACCCCGCCCTCTCCCCGGATCTAACCGTTAAAGAGGCCAATATTGTAGCGATGAACCCGGGGTATCAAAATGTGGGAGCATAGAAACGGGCGCGGCGCAAAGATCTTGGCTGTCGTGATGGGGAGGTGCAGGCGACTGGCGGTTTTACCATGCAAGCAAAGGTGGCCTTTTCTTTTTTTTCTCCTTAATTTTTTTCTTTTTTTTAACGGCAAGGAAGCATAGCAATAACTACCCTCTCTTTTCTTTTGCTGTTTATTTTCCTGCGGTGTACTATGGTAAACTTGATACGGCCTTGGTCTGACGTTTGTGGAGTGGACGGCCCTGCGTCTTTTTTGGCTGTGGATCGAGTCAACCAACCGCCTGCTAACGCGTGGAATGGGAAATATGAATGGGCATGTATTCTAAAGATGGCATATATAGTATATCAATACAAAATGCTCAACACAGATGTGTATACATTAGTCGACGAGGCGTTCTTTGTTTGGCTGGCAAGGCGTGTCCTTGGGTGGTAGACATGCCCAGATCAAAGTGTGCAGGCTGAGATCCGTGCAATTAATGTTCTGGACCTTCGAGTGGCGCTCCTTCAATCTCGTGATGGAGTTGATCTTGAAAATATGTTTTTTTCGATATTTATTTATGATATTTCTATATGTATATTGTCCGCGTCTCACCCATGTATTATAAGACGTCGTTTGCATCGCTACTATATTCTATGCATCGTTGTATATCCAGTGAAAAAGAAGAAAATAAACAGCAGAGTGGTAGCCAAAATAGTAAAAAGTCAATGCTGCCTTTTAAACTCCGTGTCTACCGCAAATTACGAGCTACCATTGACAGCGCCGTCTTTGGCGTCACCATTGACCGTCCCCGCAGCTTCGTCCCGACAGCGTTGACACATGCACCAGCCGCCAAGGCTGCCCCGAGCCCACTCGCGGCGTTGTTGTACGGGCATATCGATATCGCAGTAGTGGTTGAGAATCTCCTCGCCCTTCTTGATGCCACCAGGCCGGCCGCCGACCTTGCGCTCCTTCTTGGCCCAGAGTACCATGCGGCCGCCCCAGTCCCAGGTGACGTTGGGGTCGCAGTCGTGATTAGCAAGGCACCAGTACGGGTGGACGGCGGCGACGTCGGGGCGGCCGTCGCGGAGGCTCTTGCGCGCCGAGGCGGTGCCGCGGAACTTGGAATATAGCGTGTTGAGGATCCAGAGGTCGTAGTCGGCGAGTGTGGCGTAGATATCAATGTCCATCTTCTCCAGCAAGTGTAGAGGCGTCTCGATGTTGTATTTGAAGGAGAAAGGGAGCGTCCACTCGGGTGGCGGACCAGCAGATGGTGACACATCAATATCGTTGGTGCGGCTGGGAACAAAGTCGCCCCAGATAAACTTGACTTCACGGACATCTAGGGGGTTGATCTCTTGGTGCGTCGCGAGCGCGAGCACACGAGCGAGTAATAGCAGGTACAGAGTATCGCCTGCTTCATATTTGTCGGCGTCTTTGGCGATGGCGTCGACATCCTTCTCGCAAACGGCGGGGTGATATCGCTCCTGAGCTTCGTCGTGGCAGTATTGACTGCAAAAGACCGTGTCGTAGCATTCGTCGCATTGAATTGGTTCCTGCTCGCTTCCAATGGAAGGTAGATCGCAGCTACAGGCGTCGCAGACCGAGTCCTTTAGTCGGTTGTTGGCCGTCAGCAGCGTATATTCAAGCAGCACCGCCTCGCCTGGCTCAATATCCTCCTGCGCAAAAACGCCGAGCTGCTGGCATGTCGGTATAATATCCAAAGAATCTGTACTGCTTGCATTTTCCAGCAACACGGGCAGCGTGGCCACTTCAATGGCGCACTTGGGCGCCATCTTCTTCAAGTCGTCGTTGAGGGCATCGAGAGATTCCTGGGCGAAACGATCGGGTTCGTGATCATTCCATGGATATACTTCGCGACGAACCAATCCCGAGTCGGGTAAGTCGTTGACATCAAATTTATCGCGGCGCAACCTTCGGCGGGCAACCGTTTCAATATTCTCTTTGGTGTCGAGTAATTCTTTATTCTTGGGGCTGGCAACCAGGCCGCGCTGGCAAAATGTCAATGCCGATTTGAGGCAGCCGCATAGGAGCAGGCTTAGAGACAAGATTTGATATGCGCGGATGGAGCACAGGCGAGCAAGCTCGTGCACGGTTTCCTCGTTGTCCTGTGCCTGCACGCCGTGGGCGGGGGACCACTCCTCGGCCAGATTGCCGTATGAGAGAACATCGGGCAGGGGAGGCGGCAGTCGCATACGGAGAGCAGACAGGGCTTGTTCGTGGAATTCAAAGCCATCGGTAAGAACTTCGTCAGTCAGCAGCAGGGCTCGGTATGCATCGCCAGCAGCGAGATCGGGATAGCCAAGATCAGCGTAGACGACGGCGCGCTCTATATACAAAATCAGGTCGTACGGGAGACTGGCTAGACCCTCGGTGAGCTGCAGTCGACGATCCAGCAGCTGCTCCTGAACGTCTATCTCGGACATTTTGGAGGAATATGCGGGTAATTATAGAGTTGAAGAGTGTTTGGGCAGAGTGGTCAAAGCACTAGCAGATGTGGCGCGCGTCTTGCAGAGTGATTGAACTCGAGCAGGTGGTAAAGAAAGACCGAAAAGCAAAGAAATTGAGTCGCAAGGGCCGTGAAATGCTGCCCGCCAGAACAATTGTGATTGATCCAAAGCCGAGCTGTCAGTTGCGCTTCCTGCAGTATCCCACTAGAGAGCTGGCCAGTGCCCCGCGGCTCAGGTGGGATGAAGTGAGTGCGGAGTGTTTGCTGTAAATGCGTGGCGGAAGAACCGGGTGTAAACGGACAGCGATGAGATATTCGAATGGGAGAATGGTCAAGGCAGCCCCTTCCGACCAGAGACTTTGGGAAAACCTGCCAAAGCGGCTGCTAAAGTTGGAGAATGAAGATGTAGAATCTGGCGGTTGAGGCGGTACGAATTTTTTAGTAGAAAAAAATGTGGGCAGGAGAGCGAACTGAAGCTGGCAAAGCAACTGGGCAAGAACTGGGCCAGAGTGTCTCTAAAAAAATTGCCAAACTCGGAGCAGTGGGAGCAGTGGGAAGAGGAGGGGCCGCGCCACAACAGGCCGCTAAGCCCACCGGGGAGCCTGGAGCGGGCTTTTCAAGGGAGAAGAGTTGGAGGAGGAGGGAAGGGGAGGACCACTAAAAGGCCTGAAATGTCTTGACATGTTCATCAAGACCCTAAAAGACCCAAAGAGAAAAGACCCTAAGAGATTTTAAAGGGCGCCCTAGGCAAGGCTTCGCCTGCTGGAGACTGGGCGGAGTCGCCTAAAACAGGACCCTGAAGCGCCACACCACACACATGAACAGTGGCTTGGTAGGTACGGCGCCGTCGGGCACCTAAACACCCCAACCCAGGCTCACCAACGCCCGCCAACGCCCCGGCGACGCACATAAACTCTGCTTCTGCAGTGCGCCGCTGCTCCACACAGCCCACCCGGCTTCAAACACTGGTAAACACGCCAAAAGACAGGGTCCTGATGGCCACCAAGCGTGTCAATCATGCAGGACGACGTGAGGCGTGAGCGCGGTTGCAGTAATCGTCTGCAATATCGACCAGGCACATGACACATGACAGCTGATATCTGACCCAGACGGCGATGCAGCGCCCGTCATCACCCAACTCGCAATCGACAATTGAGCGGGAGAACAAGGCTCGCCACTCTCGCGACCGTCCGTTGGTCCCATACCACACCACAATACCCTTCCCTCTCGTCTCTCTTCGATGCAAGGCTGGTCTAGAGTCTGGCGCTAGTTGGCACGATCATGCCAATCACTTCAGGCGGACAGGGTTCCTGAGCCCCCTGCTCTGCCCTGTAAAGAGTCCTTGGCTTCCAAGTGCAAACGCTAATGAAGCCCGATGCTGCCCCAAACGGCCAAGATCGTCCAGGGTTGGTCAAGCGTTTTGGCCGTCTCAAAACGATCGAATCTGTTTGGGACCA
The DNA here is from genome assembly GCA_027627215.1 of Lecanicillium saksenae. Classification (NCBI taxonomy): domain Eukaryota; kingdom Fungi; phylum Ascomycota; class Sordariomycetes; order Hypocreales; family Cordycipitaceae; genus Corniculantispora; species Corniculantispora saksenae. The sequence goes on along the minus strand of JANAKD010000636.1, from coordinate 9,313 downwards.
AGTGATTAAAACAAAGGACCAATTTCCCACCGGGCTGATGCGACGGCAAAGCACACCCGACCGACAGAGATGCAGCCGTTGTCCAATGCCGCCCTGTTCCTCATCCAAGACCCTGAGATGGGCCGTGCGTGGCGCGCGACGGTGCATTGTCTGTCTCGATCTAGCGTTGGCAGCTCGGCTCTAGCCATCGTCCACCTTGCAGTAGGCACGACTCCCCGAGATCGCCTGCGAGGAACATTTGTTCCGCCCGCCCTGTTCAACCCACGGAGGTCGGTTTGCCCGCCCGGGTGCAGAAGATGCCGGATTCAACCACATCTCTGTCGCGCCACGGAGCACTCTCGCCCTTCGGTGGCAAATCGCAAGGCCCAGAAGCCGGCCATGCCACCACTGGTTCGAAGCAAATGCCGTACCTGATCGAGATGTCTCAACACCAACCGAGGGAACAAGGGCGACAGGCCGACAACCCCCCAATCAGCGCCCCGTCACTCCTTCGCTCCTTGGCCAGTTCTGTGAGCCTACCGGAAACAAGATACTGCGCCATGGCCAGCCGTTGGGCCAGTCCACAGGCTGCAGCAACCTTAATCCACTTCGCAATGCTTCTGGAGCTGGATGACCTTCTGACGCTGCGAGGAGAACAAAAACCTGAAGCAGAATCATCAAATTTTACAAGTATCACGAAACCGGCAGTATGTGCACTATATCCGCCATTTTTAATCCAGTTGTTCCCCGTCGTCTTATCTTGGATGATTGACGCGCTTGGTTGCCATCCAATCTAGACCCTGTCTTGCCTGTCAACCATTTTTGCTGGATAACTACCTGGGGACTACCTAGCTCTGCAAGTGGTACCTCGTCGCCCGCTAATAAGTTAGCGCCTCAATACCTTACGTATCTGTACAACAGCTGTCCAGTTCGGCGCACCACTAGAGTTTCCCACTCCCTTGCTACTGCAACGAGAAAGCGGCTGGTTGTTCGATTCATCAGCCTTCTATTTACGGATTTGATACCGGCCATTATACTACATCAAACAGGCTGCCCAACAATATTCTGTGGTAATTTACAGCTGGTGCTACGTGTAGATGATGACTAAGTGCCTACATGCCGACCCCATTCAACACCAGAGCCTCGTTTCAATGCCTTGCTCTCCATGAACAGTTCTCAGGTTCATGGGGGTATAGTACGCCTCTCTCGATCCATCTCGGGTTTATCTGAGGTTCAACAAACACCTCTACGACCAGTGCCCGAATTTTTTTGCTACATAGACCATCATCTGATGTCCTGTGGCTGTGACATCCGCGATGGAGAGTCGTCCGTCCAGCGGCCATCAACCACGCCGCGCGCGACAGAACCCCGTGTCGTGCCGACTATGCAGATCCAAAAAGCTCAAATGCAACCGTGAACAACCCTGCTCCAACTGCTCGAATCGCGGCGTGAGCTGCGAGTATTTCGTTCGAAACCTTGGTCCAGCCCACGCACACCAAAGGCAAGATTCTCCAACAGCGACCGATAGCACGGGGCTCGAAGCTCGAATTCAAAGACTTGAGCAGTCGGTATTCCGCCATCAAAAGTATAGATCCCCAGCCACCGCTGTGACTGTACCCTGTATCCAGGAACCCCTATCGAACACTAGCTTGCCACGATTTGTCCTTGACGATGAGCATGGAGCGACATCAACTTGGCTGGAGAGCATTTCTACCAATGGGAACTCAACGGTAAGAATCTTCACTCCTGATAGGCTAGTTTGAGCCTAATGTCGCAGCGTAAACTTATAAAACTCCAGAAAACAACACACACCACCAATGTGCCGTTCAAGGTTGCGCCAATTAGCGAGCTGCTTCAGAGGGTGCAGGCAATACAGGACGGAGCGGCAACGAGCTGGCCGCCGACTGCTCATCTGCCTTCCAGGGAAGAAAGCATAAATCTCTCGCAGTACTTCCTCGAAAACGTCCAATACCTCCATCCTGTCTTCGATCCTCACTCCGTGCAGCGTGTGATTGATGCCGTTTATGCACAGCCTGATACATTGATTCAATGCAAAACAGCAGACATTGCGCTATTGCTAAGCGTACTAGCCAGTGCCAGCCATCTATGGCGACCACAGCGAAGCAGGTGTTTGGTCTTCCTGTCTGCTAAAGAAGCCGCTTTCGTGTCCTCGATGTGGATCAACACAGCATTGGATATTTTGGACCATTCGAGGCGAACTACTGCGGCATCGATTGAAGTTCTTCAAGCATCAATCGTCATATCGTATGTTATTTTCAACTCTCAGGGGTTCTCTCCCATGTTCCGATCGCTTCATAGCAATATCATCATGCTAGCCAGGGACCTATCACTACACAAGACCGACAGCCCACACAAATCCGGAGAGACGACGCGCCCGAGAACTGAAATTGAGGTTGATGTAAAGAGAAGATTATGGTGGCATATTGCAGCCACTGATTGGTAAGGTGCATCCGATCACTGGTCCCGATTTTCACACATGCTGAAGCATGCTCAGGTTGCTAGCATTCACGCCTGGTCCACAAGAGGGCACCTATTCGATCCTTCCATCGCACATAAATGTGAATCTGCCGTATGCGCCCGAGCAATATAGTTCGGAATTTGAGGATATTCCACTGCTATCTACATCCTACTTTCTTCAGCGTATTCGACTAGCTGAAATCTGCCGCGAAGTCGTTGATTCCCTGCCTGGACTGAAAATAGCCGAGGATGTGGACTACGATCACGTAATCTTCTTGGACGGTAAATTCGAAGAACTGGTTAAAACCCTTCCAGTATTTTTCCGACTAGACCGGGGACATGATCTTCTGTATGCCGCCGCGCCACAGCTTACAATTCAGTGTTGCCTGATCCACCTAGGAATCTACACCAGACGCAGCAGACTTCATCAGTCCTTCTTGACAGCGGGATTGACCAATCCCAAGTACGCGTTTTCCAGAGCTGCCTGTCTGGATTCTTCTCGTGCTGTTTTGAAGATATGTTATATGCTGGAGGAAAAGAAGGATGATCTGGAGCTAATCCCTGCCCGGCTCGCAACCGTCGTGCATCATGTTTTTATGGCTGCCGTTGTGCTACTGATGGATCTTTGCTCTCATACAGTAGAAGAACTTGAAGGACGCCGTGAAGTTGAAGTTAATCGAGCATGTAGGATGCTTGATAGTCTCAAACAAGATTCAGTCATGGCCGCGAGGTTGGCTCAACCTTTGATGGATATATTGCAGAAACACAGAGAAGGTCTGCAAAAGACACAATCATCTGAAAGACTGCCCGCGGTCCACCCAGGTATACAACCGCCTGTCCATATTTCAAGCACCTTCCAGGAATCTCGAGCGCCCATCAGCGACGGTGGAGATCATCCGGAGGGAGCAGCCCAGGAAGAACATGAATCGTCACAGTGCGAAAGAGATTGGGAATTCGATGCTATGATGCAGGAATATATTGATATGGGCCCATCTATAGATGGGCCTTTTTGGAGCTCTCTCTTTGATGATTTAGACTCTCACCAAACGGAAGATGGTTGGCACGGTGCATTTTCAGGCTAATATATACGCGGCTTTGAAAATGTCGAAATGGATGAACTGGGAAGAGATTATGTGCTACATTCAAATTAACTATTGAAAAGAATACATCATTGAAATAATTCTGCAATTGTGCGCTCCATGACACCAACCTGCCCGTCACCGCTGCCTCCTTGCGGACCTGCCCCAGTGGCTCGCCAAGCCGGGAAACACCTCTTCCATGGCGCTTGAAAGCTCTTTTCTGGCAACAAGATATATTTTTACAGACCGGAAGATACTTCACGCGAACGGTTGGCGAAACCCAGGACATTAGTGAGGATCGTTTCACAGCGGCGTCGCACGAAGAGAGTGAGTTTACTCGGATTGGTTGAGCAGAGTAATAGTATTTTATTCCATAGCCGTCGGTTAGCCGAAGCCTCTATTCGATGCAACGGCAATATGCTTTTATGCCTCGCATCCGTTTGCATTGCGTTCATTGCGATGCTTCCGACACGTCTTATTGACGTTTCTTGTACATATTATGCTAGGAACACAGCAAAAGCTACCGCATTTGCCGCAGCAACCATGGCCACCTTTCCAGAGTCCAAACCCGCCGCGGCACCCTTCTTGTCTCCGCCCWGGCCGCCGCTCTGGGCGGGGGGCATCTTGTGGTAGACGCAGTCGAGGCCCTTGGCCGCGCAGCGCGTGCACCGCGGCGTCCGCTTGTCGCAGCGGCGCTTCCCGCGTACGCAGGCGTTGCAGCTCTTCTGGCGGGAGCTGAGCGAGGACGCGGCGTCAATCTTGGTCATGTTGAGCGGATCTATGGCAAACGAGCTGTCCATGGTGAAAGGAGGAAAGGAAAAAGGGTCCGGGGTGGACGGGACAAGGGACGGTGTTTATTGTTGTTCTCCGTCAAGGCGGAAAGTGAGCGGTGTTTTGAAAAATGGTTTCTTCCTTGTCGGAGCGGAGTGAGATTGAAGGGGAAAAGGCCCTGCCTGGTCTTGAAGAAGACGGTATTTTAGAGTTGGCAGTGACGAAATGTCCTTTGGTGGTGCGTTGACACGGCGCAGGGCGGGGGGTCCGCTATTTCCGGATTTAGCCAATTGCGGTGTTGAGCCTCACTAAAACGAATAGTCCGCACTGCAGCAGAAAGGCGCAAGAAGCATGGAACAAGAGCGATTGTGAATAAAAGTATGAAGGAATACAAAAACAGAAAGCATGAGTGAGCAAGATTCTAAAAGAAATGGACACACGGCACCCGGGGCCTTTTTCGAGTCATCAACAAGGCCAATGTCCGCAAAACAGCTCGTGGCACGAACAGGTACCGTTAGGCTAGCGCAACGCGTGTACGGTACTTTTTCTTCTTCACTTTAACCTTCCAAACAGTCCCTGAATTCAAACGGTGCCTTTTTCCCTTTTTCAGCGGGTTACGTAGGCTTCGGCAGTGCCATCCGTCGTTCAATTTGGCCCTATCGGGTGAGATGCTACAGGGGGATGATCGCCCGCTTACAAACCAAAACGGCTTTAAGGTGCGCTGCACCACGCCGAGCCTCACCTTAACTCCAGGCCAACGCGGCACTTGCAGCACCTTCAGCACTGCTACAGGCGCTGAAGCAACTCCGCCACTGCTGCACAACTCCGCAACTCCGCACGCAAGCTTCAACAACTCCGCCCCCCCCCATGGCTTGAATGAACGAAACTTGTTCACATGCGAGCTGACAAGGACCCAAAACGAATTTAATAATAATAAATATAATTGCTTTGTTGATGCATTAAATATAATAATAGAACCACGCTCTCCCCTCCCCCACAAACAGTCACATGCTTTTCGTGTACACACCACTTCCTGATCAGTTTAGATCGACCTACTTTTTAGTCGGGAACCACACACCACGCTACATCTCACACAGCACCCACCACGTCCACACACACGCACGCCTTGCAGTGACATCCATCGTTTATGCACTCCCACGTGGCGAGATCGTTATCAATCTGTATACATCAAATCAAGCGCGAACCGATACAAACGTCAACATAGTGCCATTTCGCAAACATTCATCAACTTTTTAGATTCCATCCACCATTTCCATCAGCTGCGCTCGGCTTCATCCTCAAGCTGCCACTTGCACACAACACATCTCTCGCAGTCTACAGCATACAGTCACATATCAGCTTTCCAAGTCTTTCGGTCAATGCAGTTAATAATCGCTGGCAGCCAGTCTAGGTGCCATCCAAAGATAAATACGCCTCGGCCTACTTTCCCACCAAAAGCCATCCTAATTCCCGCCGCCGCCTTATATAACAGAAGCGTCCCAGCGGCCCGAACCCTCCTTGACAAAAAAACGCAATGGGTATATACAGCCCCTCTCAAGAGGAATAGAGAAATATAAAAAAAGGGAAAAGCACCCCTCTCCAATATCGTGCTCTCGCAACTTCAACTTCAAATGTCGCTCCGTTTCCTCATCTCAACAGCGTGGGCTTTCCTTGTTCCATGATTGATGATGCGTCTTACTCTCCGTGTCTCCCTCGCCACTCCAATTTTTTGTGAAAACGTGAAACCCAGTCGCCGAAACCAAGAAAAAAAAAGAGAAAATATAGTGTTCGCCGTTTCACGCCAGTCGTTTTCAAGAACCCGAGAAAAAAAATCAAATGAAAAAATCTGTGCAGATTGTAGCAGCGCTGCAGCTGGCTAGCGCTCTGGCAGTCGTACATTGGCTTTGCACTCTCTGAGGCGATGTTCATTATATCCTCCACAGCAAAGCCAGAAAAANCATGCAAGGAAATATGAAAAAACGAATGCGAAACTCTTTGCGTCAAAGAGTAATGAATCATACACAGGCGCCCACTATGCAGTGGTGGGCTATATGGTGACGGGGAGCCCGCAGGCTCTCCTCGCCGTTCATGTGCAGCGAAATATGATGCTGCACAATGTCGTAATCGCTCATCCCGTCATCTCAGTAGCCAAAAACAGCAAATGCAAATAGTAAAATGCCATGTCGCGCTTTGATTAATATCGCTCGTCGCGGTAACCATTGGCTCTCGGGGCATCATACTGGACACCCGTCATCGAGTCGGGGTTGCTGGACATGCCGTTGCTGATGGATCGCAGCGGAGGAAGCTCAGTTCCGTTTGGGCTTTGCTGGTAATGCTCTGGCGGATACTGCTGGGCGGGAGGCGGGTGGCTCTGCGATTGAGAAGACTGCGGTGGTGGGTGGCTCTCACCACGAGCCTGCGCCAGCTCCATCTTGACGTTTTGGAGCTCACGGCGCAGAATCTCATTGTCTGAGACGGCCGTGTTGTAATGCGATTGGAGGATGCGAATGTGATCAGACTGCCTTTGGTGTTCGGCAATGGCTGTGAGGGCATTAGTATTTACGCTGAGACGTAATTCGAGCATCGTGGCGGACTCACCTTTGGTCAAAATCTCCCACTTGGACGCCTTTGACCCACGCTCTTGAGGCATCAAATCTCGCAGCTGATCAAATAGCTCCTTCATTTCTGTGCGGCGCTTGCGTTCGGCCAGCTTGTGGCTGACGCGCAGCTCCGGCGTGCGGCTATACGGTTGTGCGCCCGGGCCGCCCGCACCCTCCTCGGCTTGCAGGTCGCTGAGCTGCTTGTGCTGCATGGTGTGGTGGTGAACGGACGGGAATTCCGACGAAGGTCCGGAGAGGCGAGCGAATTCGCTGCTATCCTCCAGCCGGCGCTGGCCCGGGGGCAGACGCGACTCGGTGGTGAATTGACTGCTGGCAATGGAATCGGTCACACTGCTCCTCCTCGACTCATCATAGTTACCAACGCGCTTGATCTCCTCCTCGGGGAAAGCCCAGGCCTGACCCTTGGTGGGCTCGGCGGCACGAGCGATGCCACCGGCGGCAGCGGCTCCGAAACCCGTCCCGCCAACGGCCTGGACCCCAAGACCTGCGACCCCAATGTCTTCAACCAGGATTGCAACAACAATGCGGACACCAAGGCAAAGGGTGGCAAGAGCTCTGGTTCGCAGACGCAGGCCAGCATTCTGGCCATTGTCATTGCCGGCGCCGCTCTTTTCTGGCTGTAAACACGACAGAGCAGCTGGCTGATGGGATTTCTTTTCTGGCGTTGTTTCTCTGTACATGTTGCGTGCGTGCTGCATACCCGGCGTCTATTGACGGCGCTCTGTATCAAATTGGGTGGCCAACTTGCTGAATGACAGGAGAAGGTAATGGTAATATTGTTATGGATGCATTCGCTTACTCCCTTTTTTTTTCCTCTTCATTTTTTTTTTTCATTTTCAAACTGCCATTCTTTCATGTTTAACGCAAAAAAGCGATTTTTTATACAGGTATATAATACTAGACAGTCTTATTGACGTTGTTGATATTGCACTCCACCACCCCTCCATTGTGAATATGCACGCCCGAGTCGTACGAGGGTGCAAGCCATCTGGTCTGTCGACGGGGCATGTGCCACAGCCACGCCTGTGAAGAGAATGTGTCGGCGGGATTTGTGTAATATCGGATATATCTGATGCAACATGACGACTCTCTTGCAGGGCCGGTCCATCTCCACCGACCTTTTTGAAGGACCGATGGCTCCGCTGTTCGCCGAGATGATGAGGAGCAGGGCAGGCAAGCCTCTTCCGCCCCAGGCACGCCTCCAAACTACGGATGGACGTTTTCGGGCACATGCCGACGGGCACGGCCATTGCTACTTGGAAGACCTAAAACAACAACAATAACATGTCCTGACTCTTGGCTCCGCCTGCGGGAACTGTGATGCCAACTCTGGGGTTGACATCAGGGTAACTATCTAGAAACCGACTCCGACTCGACGCTAAGGCTTCGGTGCGACCTCTCCCCCCCCGGCTTGTGGCCGCATCGCCAGCGCATGTTGCAGCTGCAAGACATGGAGGAATGTATTTTGTTACTTATCGTGTCCTTTGCCACCAAAAAATAAAAAATGAAAAAAAGCCATGGTCGGAACATCGGACGCTCGGAGCCTCGCAAGGCCGGTCTGTGGAGTAATGATGCTCGCCACCTCACACCACCAGTTGTCCGGCAGTTGCTGTCAGTCTTCGGGACCGAACAGCTGCAGCGAGCGACCGATCGCCCCTAAGACAGAGCAAAACGGTTTGGTTGAGCGCTAATTACCGTCTTTATTACTGCCAACTGCTACGTAGGGAGTCTCTATGGTTGGTTGCTGGCTAACCCTGGTTGACCGCTCGTCGGACGTCGGACGTTTCAGTAACGACGAGCTGGCGAAGCTCCTGCTACGGATTGTGGGGAGAAGCTACAGCTGTGCCTTCGATGGGCGGAGCCTCGCGCGCGGCGTGGTGGGCCACGCCTTTTTTNGCGCCCAGAATTGCACTGGGCACAAGCCGTCAGCGCCATCGCTGAACTAATCATTAANTAAAAAAAAAAACAAAACAAAAGAGGGCAAAAGAAGAAGGAGGATGGGTAGAAATTTGGGGCACGAGCGGGTCATATCATTTCGTGCAAGAGGGGAGGGGGCCTCTGCTTGAGGTTGGCCTTATATAGCTGTACACTCGCCCGCCTCTTGTTTCCGTTTGTGTCGATTTCGATCTGATAATCTTGTTGTGCCTTGACAAGTTCAGACGAACCAAAAAAAAAAAAAAAAGACACGATGCTGCCAGAACGCTACCCCATCAACGGCACCGAGGGCTATCCTCGCACAACGCCCATGAGGGTTGTTGTCTGCGGCTTTCCCAGAACCGGCACCATGAGTATGTTGCCCTTGGCCTTCTCAACCCGCATCGTCGAGCTCAACTAACATGATTTTGCGCCAGGCACGCACGCCGCCCTGCAGATGCTCGGCTTCAA
>JANAKD010000635.1:0-15254 GCA_027627215.1 Lecanicillium saksenae | reverse complement strand
CCACTCAAGTTCAGCGTCGTGTACTCGGGCTTCCGCGCCGCTGACCCGGACGTCGCCTGGCTGTTCGATCCGAAGATTGCCACGCCGACATTGCATATACTTGGTAGCTTGGATACGGCGGTAGACGAATCAAGAAGCCAGACCCTGATTCAGGTCTGCGAAAATCCCGTGGTAATCACTCATCCTGGTGGCCACCATGTGCCCGTGGCCAAGGAATGGGTGATGCCCTTGGCTGGTTTCATAAAACAGCATGTCTATGACAAAGAGCCAAAGGCAGAGCTGTAGGATTGAGTTTAAGAAATACATAGAATAGATATAGGACTTATAAAAGGTTTAGATTAAGACTTATCATGGCATTTCAACGTTTAGATTGTTTAGTTCTCAACTACCCTTCCTCTATATCCCGACTATCTGTACAATTACACCGCCCAGACGCAGTTACCACCCCTTTCCATATTCTATTTTGCACTTGTCGGTTGAATACGTGCCATCATCTCCTCCTTCGTAATAAGGTGGTCAATTCTCTCCAGCAGTCCGAGCAGGCTCTTCATGTTGTGGCTCCATTCGTTCAGCACGTCATCAGCATCTCTGGGCTTAGAGAAGCTGACGATGCGCGCCGGGCGATCAATTCTGGCGTATACTGTCTTAGATGTAACCAGCTCGCTAATGTACTTCTCGGTTTCGTCTTCTGTGAGATCGAGGAGCTCGGTGAGGCGGCCCATCTGGATGCGGGTGTAGTACTTGGCCACTACACGAACATTGTGCTCGATGACACGTTTGCGCAGATCTTGCCAGCGCTGCTGCGCCTTATCGTCTGAAGAGTTGCCCTTAGCATCAAAGACGTCAGTGCTGCACAGGTGCGGGCCAAATTTCTTGGCAACCTCGGGCCATCGCATCAGCTCGTGAACAGTAAATAGTCGCAGAAGCTCAGCATCCAGAGAGACTTGAGTGTTACGTGAGTCTTTGTGAATACGGTGAAGGAGGTCGTGTTGCTCGTTATCATATGGTGCCAGAATAACAAAGTAGATGATTCTTTGCAAGACCTGTTTCTAGTTAGTGGTGGCCATGATGGTGAGCTGACAATGGTAGACGTACAGGATGAAGCTTGGCAGGGTCTTCTTCAACAGCTTCTGTGTCAAGCACCTGTCTGTAGTTCTTGCAAACTTCGAGATACTTGTCATCGTGCTTGGCCAGCATGATCTGCTGCTCGTAGTAACGGAGCTTGAGATCGGTGGTATCGTCCTCCTTCTCCTCAGGAACCTCCTCGCCACGGGCCTTCTTCTTCTCGCGCTCCTTGGCCTCCTTCTCAAGCTGCTCGGCAGTCTTCTTGGGCTTGCGCGCCAGGTACTTTGTGCTAATCTTGCGGCCGAGTATGCCAGCTTGGGTCCAGTCGCCACTCTCGATGCAGAGGGCAACCTGAGCGAGGATGAATTCGGTCTTCTCTCTGCGATCCATGGAGCCAAAGGTCTCAACCTGCAGCTCGCACAAAATCTCGGTGGCGGCCTTGAGGTCCCCCTGCTCCTTCTTGATGTCGGAGAGGATCTTGGTGACGCGGGCGCGCTCGACTTCGACAAAGATCTTGCCTTCGGTGACGGTTCTCAGGGTCTCGATAACGGAAAGCTTCGTCTTCAGGTCGGGGGTATCGTCGAGGAATCCGACAACGGTCTGCACCATCTTCGTGATGGCCTGCTTGAGCTGGCTGTGCTTCTTGGAGAGCACCAGCGTCTGCTCGTTCAGCAGGCTCCAGTCGCCGGCATTCTTGCATAATGTTACGATGGCAATGAGGATTCTCGATGTAGAGGCCAGATCGGAAGCCTATGTTGCTGTTAGCAGGTGGTCCCGCGGTCGGCACCTTGGTCTGCTCATACCTGGCGTGTTTGTTTCTCAAGAGCGGCGAGCTTCTCGATGGCACCTTGGAGGTTGCTCTGCCATTTAAATTAGCACACTGTGATAATAAACCACAAATAAATCAGTGGATACTAACAGCAGCGAGTTTCTCAGCTTGGGGAAGCTGCTCATCGACCTCCTTGGAGAAGTCCTTCTCTGGCTTCAACGTTCCCTCGGACATGATGGCGGCGCTTTGGTCGCGAGCGCTTGGAATCGGGTTAAAGTTTTAATGTGGTTATTTAGTCCGAGGTGAATTGGAGATGTAACAGTCGCGGATTGGCCGAGTAGGGTTGGTCGCTGGATGGGCAAAGACGGATTCGCCGTTGTTGGAAGCTCGATGATTGCCCTTCATTCGCCGTGCTGCATCTGACGGAGCCCACCACGCAATAGGCGCCTGCCTGTCAGCGGAGCGCCACCACCACAGAGAGCTGTTGCGGGACTAACTGTTAATCCGGTGGAAGCCTCTGGCTGGCTGCTGGTTGGGCTGGGACACGAGTGGATCCACCGATTTCAGCAACTCAGAGACAGCCAAAGGCCAAACCTACCTAGGGCAAGGAATGAAGGTGTATATCTTGAGATAGTTAACTCCAAGAGGGAAAATCAATATATAATTATTGTTAGATCCCTCTTTGGTTTCCGCTAGTACTGACCGGATTAATGTTAGTTGTAACTTGCAAAACATTGTGGGAACATGTCTCTATTCATGACCAGGCCAGTGGTCAACCTGTCGTGTTTGTCCTTTATACCATGATAGCCAGGGCTTGCCGCGAATGAATTCTTTCTTCTCTAATTTCAGCGACGTGCATAGTACGCTGGGGCGCGTCTAGCGCAACAGATATCCAAAATATCCGTTTGACAACAAGTCGTGCACGCCGACATCAGTCCCCACAGCCAACGGGATACGGTGCGTCTCTGATAATACAAAAACGCTTTGGGTGACATCGGATGTACATCAGTTTAATACAGCTCGGTTCCGCGTATAGCAGGATTGGGTGGGTTGGCCAAGAATAGTCAAGGTTCTACGGGCTGTGGTGAGCTCTGCACCAGGACGTATTTTAGCAATCTACCTTCTTATACTGATTTTGGCGCAGTCTTGATGGAACCAAAACTCCAACATCCCAGTCATTTCATGACATTCCCACTTGGCATCTAAATCCACTGGAATGTGTGGGTGCGCCTCGCTCAAGACTACCACTGTGAGAACATCTCCCACAGTCGAGAAGCAAATGCGAGCGCCTCGCCTGGCACACCTTATCTCGTCAACACCTAGCTGGCACTGCCCAACACATGTTGTTCTTCCATCGTTGTACTGTAAATGAATACCCCTGCAATGTCTCGTCTTGTGATCGATGAGCGATCGAACTACTACAACCTGGTCAAGCGGTGCCTCAGCAACATACGACCACTTCAGAAGCGGTAATCTCGCCGGTAAGTAGTAAGTCGCTGTTGTTGCCTTCCCTGCAAATAGCGATACGAGACCCAATCTTACGTCATGAATTAGCAGCGGCCGTCCCTTAGACGATGTTAACTGCACGCTCAATTGTCCGTCATCGAATCTACCAGCTTGTAATGTTTTGTTTTTTGTCTTACTCATCAGCGAACGTTGGCGACACGCAAAATAGTCGACTTACAAAAAGGCCCCTAGATTCCAAGGCGGTCATATTCTCGGTATTGATGGCACTTCCTCTTAAGGTAGTAATCTCTTCGCCGGCTGGAAGTGCAACGTAGAACCATATGACGGCTTTTCGGCGCAAAGGGTTGATTTGAAGAAAGGTTTCGTGCGCCGTCGTTGCAATCGATCTGTGCGAGTGCACTGCCAAAATCTGATGGTGATATAGGAAAAATGTTAGACCAAAACAGGAAGCCGTGTCGATGAAGGAAAGGTGGTCAGTTGCTGGAAGTTGAATTGGGTTTTGTAGTTTTGATACACGCATCAGAGTGGTGGGCGCTGGCACCACCCCCATGGTATTCCTCGGGAAGTAGAGGATAATCAACCAATTCGTTACCATTAATAGTAGTGGTGCTTCTATAACTGCGATCCTGTTGGCCACTGGCCTGTTTACGAGCGGAGGCAGGTTAGGAATAACATGCTGCCAGTTGTAACTGATGATAACCTCGCAAGCACTGGCGGGCAGTAGGAGAGGTCTACTACAATTAGGAGTCTAGCCTACTTCTATTTCTATTTTGCATCCACTCTTCCTCTGCTTTCAAGCTGGCCTTCTGTATTGCTCGCAGCTTTAGCTACACACTCGCAACCACATATGTCCATATTTTAGACCAAGTCACATTAATACCTCAGATGCCGCCTGGAACTAGCCTGGAGAAGAATCACTCTTCGAGTCTATTTACTACTGATCTTCTTTCTTATGTTTTTGAAATTTCACCAGTTCATGTATTAATCTATGCACTTGGCTCAGCAGCAGCTGGTGCCCCATCAGCCTTCTTGGTCTCTGCTGGTGTCGCAGCAGCGTCCGCCTGTTGGCCATCAGCAGGCTTAGGGCGAACGGGGTGGCGGGTTCCCTTGTCCTTGACCTTCTTGACCTTCTTCTCAGGAGGAGGGTAGGCCTTGAGGGTAATATCTTTCCACTCCTGCGAGTTCTCAAAAGCGGCGCGAATGGGGGCTGTCAGGTCAACAAGAGCCTGGGCAACGGCCGGCTTGAGGTCTTGAGGAATGAGCTGAGGCGGTACATGTTAGCCGAAAGTTAGGGAGATTGTATATACCAGAACCACTAACCTTGTCAATCTTGTAATCCTCGTGCATTTGCTCGATGCTGGTGTAGACGAGAGGAGTGTCCTCACGGCGAGGCACGGTGAATTCTTTCTTGCCCTTCAGAGCAGCAGCGGGAAGCAGCACGTATTCAATGAAGGCGAGGACGCCATTTCCTTCGACAATCTTGGGGAAACATTCTGCCTTGTTAATCTTCTTGCGGATGGCATCCTCGGTGTCGAGCAAATCAATCTTGCTGTCTGTGACGTGTTAGAATCGAAAACCAATCAAAAAAAAAGCTACGCGATGGAACATACTAGGATCACTGGAGCTCATCTTGGCGCCCTGAAGACCAGGAACCAGCGGGTTCATCAAGTGAGCACGCTCTCTGTATCCGAGCTTGGGCAGCCACTCCTTGGCGGCAATGAACAGCTTTCTTTGGTCCATACCTGCAGGAAGTTAGCAAAGAAATTCCGGTCTAATAATTTAACACTCGGACATGCCTCCAAACTGTGCGTCGACGTCCAGGTACTGCTCGTCAAGGATCTGGAGGACAGGGTAGAGCAGGCCACTCAGTGGGGGGTTAGCCGACTGCTTGACCGTCTCGGAGCCTGCGCGGCGGGCGTCGTGCTCCGAAACGACGGAACACATGCGGTAGACGTCCATGACGTATTCTGATGTCTTCTGGTAGGAGCTTCCGAGGACAAACTTGAGCTTGTCCGTCGAGATGCCGACGGCCTCGAGGATGGCCGTGATCATGAAGCGGTAGTACTGCGCGCGCTGCTCCACCATCTCGATCGGGGCCTTGAGGTTGTCGAGGAAGGCGTGGATGTCGGCGAGGAGGATCGTCATCTCGCAGCCGGCCGCGAGGAGCTGGGCAATCTTGATGGCGGGCACAAAGTAGCCGCAGTGAGGCGGCGCCGTGGTGGCGGTGCCTAGAGATGTTAGCAAAACGGGCTTCAACGGCCGGCGCCGCCACGGGCGCGAAGTTCAAAACTGCAGCGGCATACCCCAGTAGATCTTTGGGTTGCGGCCCTCATCGAGAATCTTTTCGATAATCTCAGCGTTGAGCACCTCGGCCAGGTTCTCTCTGATCAGCGCGAGGCGCTCCTCCTTTGTCTGCGGGTTGGTGGTCGCCATGGCTAGCGCGCCTACGTCGTGCGGTTCGAATCGATGGCGTGGAAATGAAAAGGCAGCAGAGAAGCAAACTCAATCGCTATGCGCTTTCGTCACTGTAATGCAGCTGTTCGCGGTTGTTTGTGAGTCAGAAAACTTGGAGGGGCAGCCCATTCGGAGGGGTCGAAAATTGGCGGGGCCGCCGACCGGCGTTGACCCCACGTCAAGCCACGACCTACTTTATGTAGGCGTGAGATCTACAATCACCATTGAAGCTGGCTGTTCACCCAATTTACAGCGACACGGATTTTTTTTTCGTCTATGTCATGGCTAATGGCCGGGTTATGCACTGAAAATCTGCCTCGAGCATGGTTGCTAGCAGGGCATCCTCGCGCCGAAGACGGGATCATCATGAGAAGTGTCAATCAACTAAATCCAAAAAATTGTATACATCCAGATATTCGGATGGATTTCCTTTTGATATAAACTGAGTGTCATACACACTTGGGGTATAATACCAAACACTTGGTGATGCCGCTGTTTCCTTCCGCCTAACTTGCCATCTCATCTTCCCCCACGGTTCCATCCTCGTGTAAATTAAACCAATGAACAATGCCCGATCCTTTACAATTCTTTGCCATGCCAGAAAGGCAGCAGTGAGTAGATGAATAAACTTTTTTCCTGGTTCCGGCCCTGAGGTACCGCTCCATGCGATCAAACGCTTCTATAACAAGAATAAAAACGACAATGAGAAGAAAGAAACTAGTAAAAACAGGACAAAGCCTTCAACCACTATTGCTTTGTTCGAACAAATCGTACAGTCGACTCTGCGAGAGCCTGCTTATGCGCGGCCCTTCGCTCTGCCGTTTGGGAGCTCTCTGACACGACCGTGTCTTCGGAACCCGTAGTAGAGGATGTCGCAGTGGTAAAGAGCCACACATCCTGCTTTGTTAGAGCGTCTTCAGGCGGCTCAAGAGCCTCCAGCGTCATGGTTGAGTCAACTGAGCCGTGCCGGTTGACATGTCTTACCGACATGATGTGCGATTCTTCGGCTTCATTTTCTGATGCCGAGAGAGCGCGTCGTCGGGCGGCGCGTGCATCCGCTTCTCGTTGGCGCCTTGCTTTCCTGCGCTTTCTGTAGAGCAGGCATGTGGCGACACACACAAAGTACAGAAAGAGTAGCAAGCATACCGGCACGAGGAACGGCGCTGCCCAGGTAAAACTATGCACCTTCTAGTATCGTGAGTTAGCAAGGTGAAAATCGCTTTGCGCAACGTCCGAATTAGGTATACCGGTTGCTTTGCTGTCCAAGGTGGCGAAATGGCGAAGCTCGCGTTGGGGGCAGGATCATTTGCGAGCCAGAATGAGTACAGATCATCTCCTAAGCTCTCGGGTTTCCATTTACAGTATGTCGGCTGGAGGCATTCTGCGACATCGTGTCAGTCGATAGCTTGGGAGGGGAGAATGTGCCCACAAAACTAAAGATCGTGGGTGGCTGTAGGATGCAACCTTGCGTATTGCGCAAACAGGGTAATATCTGCTGGGCAGAGAAGGGGGAAAAAATATAAAGAGCAGCGCCCTCTTCAATTTCCATCTGAAAACAAAAATCTCTCAACTTACTTGACATATTTTGGACTGCCTCGTAAACTGCCACGCCTTCGCTGGGGTAGGTGACCTTGAACAGGCCCAATAGGCCCTTTTTGGGGTCGATTGTTTCGTTCCAGCGCAAAGTGAATTCGTTTCCGTTGAGAATCGTATTGTTCCAAGCATCGTTTGTAAAGTGCAGGCCATGCTCACGCCCGCCAACGTCGTCCGTCAGTCGATGAACGCCAGCCATCGAGGGGAAACCGCTCCCAGGCGGGGAGGGAACCTGTTGGCTTGGCACTGATACTCTTGCCGAAGATAGCAGACGCTGTCCACAGGCTTTCGATAATCTTTTCGACCCGCAAATAAAAGTAGGGAAGCAGGGTCAGCGTCATTAAGTAGTAGAAAGAGCAGATAATGTTGGGGTCCACGTTAGAATGCCTCGATGGTTGCAAGGTCTCACCCGGCAAGGGAGACGGCCGAGTACGGGCTGCTGCTGGCACCTAAACAAGGTTGTGTAAACGGGGCCACGGCTCCAGAGACAGCGCCACCGCAGAGGCCCCGTGGTCAGTAGCTGTTACACGAGAAATTGCAGCCTGTTGGGGGGGNCTTTCACGATGGCCTCGTTCATTCGTGGTGCGGTGGCCAGCTCCGGGCGTGCCTTTGCAGCGTGGGCTAGCATTCCCACACCGAGCTGACGTTTCCCAAAGGCCCCAACCCTCTAGCAACGCGACTAGTTTCCAGAATGTCTGCGTAGATTCGAAAATTTCAAGTATGAGAAAAGACGAGTTGGCGTGCAGTTTGGAAAGAGGTAAAAGTTTTTGCAGATCAAGATGGTAGAATGTGCGATGAATAAGAATAATTACCAGCTTGGCGGTATTGGTCATCATCACACAGCCGGAATAAACTCCTGCGTACGCCATGGATGCAGAAAAGAAGCAGCCAGGTATTATTATCCTCACACATTCACGCCTACATTGGGAATGAAGAGCAGCGGAGGCCGCTCAGACTCTCCGCGGGCTTGCCCAAGTCTGGGGGCACGCATCCCAAAGAATACAGCGCACCAAGCAACGGCTGCCGAACATCGGCGCTACAAGCTGCAAGAGTGTCTCGAAGAATTGTGTCAACATGCCGTTATGCAATAATTGCATTCCAGTTCATGGCGAGTGCTGCTCATTTGTGAGACATGGGGAGAGAACTGATCAACCTTCGGCTACACCGGAGATGAAGTCGGACCAGGAAGAAGTAATGGTTGATCGCAATAGATAAAGGTACCGAAAGAATGGGATCATCTTGACATAATAGAGTGGCCTGCATTTGAATGCTCAATGACGAATCGCTGCACATGAACGTGCAAGTCGTTTAAAGGTGCGAATAAGCGAAGTGCACTGTCTGTCGCACACTGTGGGGCAGGAACGACGCGTGGAGCGCGGGTCCAACCTTGAGATGCTGGGCTCCAAAACACCACAAACAACCTCGCCAACGATACTACCAAGTCCCAAACTGGCGGATTCGCCCAGCTCAACCCCCCCGGCAGACCGAACCGTGCTTTCGTCATATTCGGCAGATCGCATTTAAACCCTTTCCCATCCCGCCCCAAAAAAGACGGAACAGGAAATAGAGCTGAAAACTAGGTCCCCGCATTCTCGGTGCAAATGCCCTCCTCGCTGGCCGTCATTCAGCACCCATCGCATAACAATCCCAGCCAAGAAAAGCTCAGACCTCCTCGTTTTCTTCTTTTCCGCCCCAAAAAAGAGGTCTCACTTGTACATACCTGAGCCGGACCAGAGAAAACCAAATCTTCTCCCGCCACCACAGCAATTTGGTGGGCCCCAAGCTATTAGGCCCTGTTCACGATGGCCTCGTCCGCGTACTACTCTGATTGCGTCTCGTCGCTACGGACGTCGCTCAAATTCCTCGAGTCTTCTGTTGAGACGCTCGACGAGGGTGTCTCTGACTTTCCGCGCCTGATCAATGTTCTCAAGTCTGTCCGAGTACGTATGCCGCACGTTGGTTTCCTTCACGATGGCTTCCCCCTCCTACCTGAGGCCGCCCCCCCNAGGCAGAGTGTCTCTTGTCTGCCGCACATTTTCGCTGCTGTCTGGAGGGGTTTCGCCGACCCCCCGTTCCCCTACCTCTGGTCTTGTCCCCAACATCTCGCTCTTCTACCACTCTACGATCAAAACTGTGAACAGCTTCTTTAGCAAATTGCTAACACGTTTGGAAACAGCATTATGAACTTGTTCCCCAACCGAAGCTAGCTGCTGCAGAGGCGTCTCTGCGAGATGAAATTGGCCCTTACATCGCGTTTTTGCTCTCACGCGCAGACGCGCAGACGGAGCGCCAGGAGCGTCGTATAGAGACGCTCAAAGCACGGTCTGATCTTCAGCAAGGCCGTATAGCAAAGCCTGATGCCAACTCGGCGGCAGCTGCGCGACAGAAGAAGCGCATGCTGAGCTCTGAGGGTAAACTTCGGGCGCGCGTCATTCGGCAGCGCAAGGAAGCTCTGCGGTACGGCGTAGAGCGGCTGGAACTGGAGGTGCTCCAAAAAGAGCGAGAGCTACGAAGGAGACTCGACAGCTAGGCAAAGGATGGAGACGATGAATCTTGCACTCCCGGTGTCTAGCATGCTGTGCTGAAGCTTTGGTTTGCCGGTGGTCTTGCCGCCACTATTCCAGCGCACGCGCCGTGGGTAGTGATGGCGCAGATCGCGCCATTGCTAGTGGTTCACTTTTGGACATATTCGGCGGCATGATTGGCAGTGGTCCTGCCACAGAGGTAAAATTGCGCGTCGGCCGACCAAGATGCGAGCTGCAACAGTCATTACAATGAGGCGCAGAGTAGCAGGGCACCACGCCAGCACCCGTCACCCATACGGCGCCGCAGACGAATCTATCGACAGTGACATCATAGCATGTCGCCGCGTGGCCGGATATTCGGGCCTTTGTGCGGCGAGACGGTGGGTGCCCAAAAGCAAAAATGGACGACGTTTGAAGAGCATTCGTCAGCGGTGCAGATCATGGCCAAGCCGATGCATTGTTCATTGGAGACTTGCTTTTTGTAAATGTTATATAGCAAATTCAACGATGCAGCCTTTTCTTACTTTGGTGCTTCATTCTGCGATGTTTAATTGAATATGGATGTATTATTCTCTACCTTTCTTCTAGAGCATACATCTACAGATGACTACCCGATCAATCATACGCCATGGTCAACGCCAACAGCTACCCAAGGCTCTCGCCTGCTCCAAAACCACCAACTTGAGCACGCTCATTCTTGAAGACTTTTTCCAGGAAGTATCATTCAAAAGCGATAACAATCAAGGCAACAGCCAAAAAAAAAAGGAACGACCGGGTATGAGTGGCAAATAGAGAGCCCATTTCTCAAAAAGAAGGTAGTGAAGTGTTTGTTTTAGAAGAAAGGAATTGTGTGCATGTTGTATGTAAGGTAATTGCAGTAATAATCAAATAAGAGAAAAAAAAAAGAAACAAGGAGAAACCAGCAGCAACAACCAGGAAAACAACAAAAAAAAAGCGAGTCCCTCGTCTTTCCTTCAGATAAAAATGTACTCCATCCAATACATGTCCCAAAAAAANCCGATATGCGCAGCAGAATAAACAAAAAAGGGGCTGTGTGTGTATGAGAGTGGTGAATCAAAAAAAGAATGTTTCCGAGGTCGTGAAAATCTTTCTTTCTCCTCCAAGACGTCAGAGGTTTGGTGTATAAAAAAAAGGGCTGTTGGTATATTCGCCACAAGAAGACGAGAGAAAAGGCTTGGATATCATACAGGTAGCCTTGTTCTTCTCATCTTGCTCATTGCTGTGCTACCAGGGAATCGAAAATTCAAAAAAGCAGAAGAAGACATCTTTTTATAGAGCACAATGGTAATATGTCCCAGCTACTCGCGGTATTCTGCTTATAACAGGATGAGATAGTTGCTGGGGGCGATACCGGTCTCGCCGGATTCTTTGCGTGCTTGCCACCAGCGGCCGCTGACATCGGAGACCTCGAGGATCTCGTGCTTGGAAAATGAGATTTCGTTGGCGTCATCGGGGTTGGCCTCGTAGCTGTAGATGGCCTTGGCCTTGTAGGGGTACTCGGTGGGAGGGACAACCTCGGCGTCGTGGCCCGACTTGGTCTGGCCGGGCTGGCCGCCTTGCTGAGGGGTGCTGGCTCCAAAGTTGGAGTTGCGGGCGCCGGTCATGGTGTTGGCGAGCGGAGTGGAGTTTTCGAAGCCGTTGAGCTGGGCAGACGTGTACATCTGGGGCGGCTGGACCGAGTTGGAGGTCTCGGGGCGGGCAGTGGCGCCGTAGCCAGTCATGGGCTGACGGTTCATGCCGCCGGCGGGCTCCTTGGAGAGGGCAAATGAGTCAAGGAAGGCGCGGGGCGTGGAAGAAGGCGCGGAGCCAAAGTAGAAGATCCAGACGATGTGAAGCATAGCGAGGAGGATGAAGCCGGCGCCGGCAGCCTGGCGAGCGCCAATGTTGGAGTAGACGAGCAGGTTGACGCTGGAGCTGGAGAGGACAACGCCGGCGGCTAGGTAGCTGCTGAGGGCGACATGATATGTCTGGATGGAGTCGGAGGCGACGAC
Source organism: Lecanicillium saksenae (assembly GCA_027627215.1). NCBI lineage: Eukaryota > Fungi > Ascomycota > Sordariomycetes > Hypocreales > Cordycipitaceae > Corniculantispora > Corniculantispora saksenae. The sequence continues at coordinate 3,369 of JANAKD010000635.1, read as the reverse complement.
GACGAAGATGCCAATGTTGAGGAAGAGGGCATATATGACAGCCCACCAGGGAAACTTGGGGAAGGGGTCACCGGGGGTGCCACCCTGAATCTGGCCGATGATGGAGGAGATGAAGCAGATGAACCAGGCGAGCTAGCGAGTTGTTAGTGCAAGTTGAGGGGGGAGGCTGGTCAGGATGGGTGAATTCGTACCGTGCCGACCGAGAGAGTGGCGAGAGCAAAAGGGTCACCGATGATGTTGCCCATGCGGAGGCCACGACGGCCATAGGGTCGCGAGTGTTCCATTTTCTTAATCGACGGGGAGTATGGCGAGCCGTAATTCTGCATAAGTTCTGCTAATCCGATCGAGGGATGCGGCGCGCGGCGATGACGGCGAGAGAGAAGAAAAAAAAAAGAAGCGGCTGCTTGGTCGAATTTAGATCAAGGTCCGTGGCACAGGCGTGGTGGTGAGATTATCGTCGTCGGGGGTGGTGCGTGTACACGTTGTAGCAAAGGCGCGCAAGGACTGTTTTCCTTGTTTCTCTCTATTTGACCCAATCGCAAAAAAAAAGTTGGAGACGCGGAAAGCCGGAGAAAGTGACGACTAAACGATCGACGCAAGTCGGCAGAGGGCGTGGGTATTGTGTCGCGAACCGGAGAGGCTGGGGTGAAATAAAAGAGAAAGAAGCAAGAAATTGAGTCGTTGCGTGTTGCAGAGGTTGGTGCTTCGGCGCAGCCGTTTCAGAATAGGGACAGAAAGAGTCGGGGAGGTGGTGGTGGTGTGTTTGGTTCGCGGACGTGACGAATAGGGCGTAAAGAAGAAAGAGGAAAAGAGTGACAGCCGCAGTCGTTAGAAAAGCAAAAGAGCCTCTGAAGCAGGACAGATGCGAGGAGACGGGGGAAAAAAGAGAGAGGGCCGCGAGAAAAGAGAAGAAGAGGCGATGGTTGGTGTTTCGTTGGCAAGAAAGGTTTGCAGGAGGAATGGGAGGCGCCCCGAGTGTCTTGGGTTGGACGAGGCTTGGGCTTTTGGGGGGGGGGGGGGAGGGAACGTGTGGGTGAGTGGGTGAGAGAGTGAGTGGGCAAAAGTGTGGGCGTGGAGCGTGGAGCGTGGCGTGGACGCAGCAGAACAAGGACGAGACGGCGAAACAGCGAAACAGCGGAACAGCAGAACAGCAGAGTAGCAGAACAGCGGTTGGGCAGCGCTGCGAGATGGGATTTCAGGCCAGTCCAGGTACCTGTCGGCGCTATCGTGGTGACAGACAGTAAAAGTGAGTGGGTGGACGGTGGATGGTGGATGGTGGGTGTGCGGCCCAAACGCAAAGCTGTGCTATACGTAGATGTAGCTAGCGTAGGTACGGGTGGTGTGTATCTGGTAAAGAAAAGTGGACAAGAAAAAAANGTCCGGCCAGCAGTAGTTGGTGCTACAACTCTTTTCTTATTCTCTTTTCCTCTCCTCTGTCGGATGTTATTCCCTCTTCCCCTTGGCAGATGATGGCAGCCAAGCAAAAACTCGAATACGGGGGAGAGGGTATGGCTATGGGGCTGGCCAGGACGGGGCGAGCGAAGATGATGGCAAGCAGGGGGGNCGTGTGTCGGCCTCGTCAGCAGCGCAGGAATACAGTGTCCTGGTAGGTAACTGGATGATGGGAAGCTTCCGCCGGCCTGTCTTGTGGGCAAGTAGATTGCTGCAGCAAAGAGGCGTCGTCGTCGTCGTCGTCGGTGGAGAGGAGATGTGGGCTCAAATCCAAGAACCAAAGTGGGCGAGAGCAAAGATTTTTTTTTTNCCTGATTTCCTCGTATTTTGTTCTGTTTGAAAAACAAAATTAAAAATTTCTTCTCTCTCTCTCTCTTGTCCGTGGGATCCGGTAAATCGAAATAATAGAAAATAACCTGTTGCTAGATTGGCGCCGCCGCCTTGACCTGTGTGGTACCAGCAGCGTATCACCTTTTTGTCCAACACAAGCCCAAAGGCCCCCCCAAGGGCAGTGCCACAAGGCAAGGCTAGCTTATTAGATAGGTAGAAGTAGCTTCGCAAGCTCAGGTACCGCTACACTCTAGCGTCGTCGCTAAAGCAGGCGGATCCGGGAAAAAAAGAGGCCAGCGGGAAGGGCCCCTGAATTGCAAAGAACGAGGGTAGAGAAGTGGATAACCTCTCTCTCTCTCTCTCTCTCTCTCTCTTTGTTTTCCTTGCAATATGCCCTTGCCGTCAATAAATCTCTCGTCTGCCTTCTTCCCGTTTATATCTTTGTCGATTTTTTTTGTTGCAGATCGAATAAAACGCTCGTAGCCCGTGCACAGCTTTTTTAGGCTGTTGTTGAACTGCGCTTTCTCCTCTATGACAAGAAAATGGGGGTGCGCGCCGGATAGTTTCCTGGGCCAGTACCCAGTACAGAGACCGTGTCTGTCAGGTACAGCTCCGAAGCAGGTAGGTCGGTACCTACAAAGAGCGCCCTGGTACCTGTAGAGCTGTCGTGATGCCGCTGCCAACGAGGCTAAATGCTAGCGTGAATAGGTGAAAAAGGGGGGCGTGTGCGTAACAACTTCTTTGCTGCTGTAGTGCGTTTGAGTTGTCCCTGTCTCCTGAAGCTAACAGAGCAGCAGGCTAGAGATGATGAATGCGATTGTGTAGCATGTAAGAAACAAGACGAGAACCCCAGAGGCGAGGGACAAGAGAAGAAATAATGACACAATTATATCAATTCTACCGGCGAGCAAAAGGACCAAGAGAACAATGCCTTCAACCTCCTTCTTTTCTTTTTGCCCTATTCTTCCTTCACTCTTAGTGGTTTAGTGTTGAAGATGCGCCGCCTCGCGCTGTCTCACACCATTCCGCGACACAGAATGGCTGGTCGGGTCGCTCTGGAATGGAGGGGCAGGCTTGGCCCTCTCACACACAATGGAGGGCACTTTATTACCACTTTACACGCTCGTCAGTGACAGCACCCCTTCGTCGCCACAGAGTGGTTGGTGTGCCGAGGCCCTAACCTCTGGCTGGAATGTCTTGTCCCGCGCCTTTCGGGCGCAGAGAGGGCACGCGACGCCAGCCACTGATTTGACACGAATCTATTGGATTCTCTCTTTTTTTTCATCAGTATTAACGTGGGTATCAGTGGCAATAAGAACCATTGAATCTAGAAAAGAAGAACCGAATTCAAACATGGAACCGGCCATCTACCATTGGTTCGTTGCTTTGCTGATGGGCGGCAACCAAAAAGTCTAGAACACATGTTGCTTTGCCCAAGTTTGGTAGGGACTACAACGGTCTGCCAGTCATTTACAGCGTCCACATCCACTAAACATGTGTCAGAGAAACCTCGTTGCTTCTCCCGCAGAAGATCACCACCACAATCATCCACACCAAAACACGACACACATACACATGTACACACCC